>JAMKPZ010000080.1:0-160769 GCA_024699675.1 Amphibolis antarctica
GGAGTATTTTTAAATATTTAATCAAAATATTTTTTAAGTAAAATCGAATTATTTTAAAATAAATTCATCCTAATATTTAAGTTAAAAAAAAATCCACCCTAAATTATTTTAATTAAACACTACATAATTAAAATCGAATTATTTTTTTAAAAATCCACCCTAATATTTAAGTTAAAAAAATCTACCCTGAATTATTTTAATTAAACACTACATAATTAAAATCGAATTATTTTAAAAAAAATCCATCCTAAATTATTTTAATTAAACACTACATAATTAAAATCAAATTATTTTAAGAAAAATCCACAAACTTCTTTCAAATTTAATCACCGTATTCATAATTAATGAAAAATTAATTAATTTTTATAAGTTAATTAATAGAACAATTCGAAATATACGCACGTGAGTGAACTTTTAAAGTTAAGGGAGAGAGAGTACACATGTCATTTTAGGTGAAAAGAAAGAGTGTTTTTAAATTTCACTTGCATGAGATAGAGTAACTTTTAAGTTTTTAAATTTCACCTGTCGATCAAGATCGACGGACACCTACAGAATCGGGTTCTGTAGGCGCCTACAAAACCCGTGCCCTCTCTCTCTCTCTCTCTATATATATATATATATCATATATTTTGTAAACGCCTATAGAAGTTGGTTTTGTAGGTATCCGTTGATGTCACGATTGACGGGTGAAATTACGTGACTTAAAAATTACTCTCTCTTATGTAGGTGAAATTTAAAAACACACATTCTCTCTTCACCTAAAAAGACATACACTTTCTCTCCCTTAACTTTAAAAGTCCACCATGTGCGTATATTTTGAATCGTTGTATTAATTAACTTATGAAATTTAATTAATTATTTATTAATTACGAATACGGTGATTAAAATTTTTAAATTTGTGGATTAACATATGTGATAATTTATTGTTTTAATATGTTGGAGTAAGTGATTAATAAATTATTTAAATCAATGACTTAAATTTTTGATGAAGTGCTAAAATATTTGTGTGGTTTTGCATTTTATATTTTCAATTAATTGATTTAATTATTAAATCTATCTTCAATTTAATTGTGAAATATTCTTATAATTTGTAAAATTATTTATGAAAATATTTGGGTGAATTTGATTTTTAATTAATTCATTTTGAAATAAAAAATATTTTGATTAAATGTTAAGTCAAAAATTTAAATAAATTAAGTATTCAACATTTTCATGTTCTCGTCAATCGATTAGTTTTCACGTGTCGTTGTGTTTAATTTCAATTAAGTAAAATAAGGTATATAAGATTTTCAAATAAGTAATTTAATTTTTTAAGATTTGGTATTTAACATTTTAACATTATTGGAAAGATTTGAAAAGAAAGACGTTACTTTACGCAAAATCGTAAAGTGAAGACGTTAACTTTACGGTCTAACTGTACAACGCACGCGCCTAACTTTGAAACTCATGTGTTAATATTAAAACACCGGTCTTTTAATATAAACGTCCGATCTTTTAACACAAAACGCCGCTTCTCTCATCACGTGTGAACCTAATATTTCACGTGACGTTCTACTGTGATATTTCACGAACTATATTTATATGTAACACTTATTTAAGTAACTGTACCTATTCGAATATCAAGCCGAACTGTTCTAAATATTAAACATATTTAATATACTAACTTAAATATTAGGGTGGATTTTATTTTTAATTAATTCGATTTTAATTAAAAAAGATTTTGATTAAATCAAATTTCATTTAAGTAAAATAAGGTATTTACGATTTTCAAATAAGTGATTTAATTTTTTAAGATTAGGTATTTAACATTTAAATATTGTTGGAAAGATTTGAAAAGAAAGACTTTACTTTACGCGAAACTGTAAAGTGAAGATGTTAACTGTACGACCTAACTGAACAACACACGTGCCTAACTTAAAATGTCGCGTGTTAATGTTAAAACACCAGTTTTTTAATACAAAATGCTGATTCTCTCATCACGTGTGAACTTAATATTTCATGTGATATTCTATCGTGATATTTCATGAACTATATTCTTATGTAACACTTATTTAAGTAACTGTACATCTTCGAATATCAAGCCGAATTGTTCTAAATATTAAACATATTTAATCTACTAACTTAAATATTAGGGTGGATTTTATTTTTAATTAATTCAATTTTAATTAAAAAATATTTTAATTAAATATTTAAAAACACTTAACCTGAATCGAATATTCGAATGTTAAATACTTTAGCATTAACTTAAACAATATTTCTAGTTATGTTCAAGTAATAACTACATAGATAATTAGCAAATATAATTATGACTTTTACATTACCATCAAATTATGATTAAACATTAATTAAGCATTCATCATCAATACATAATACTTGACAATCTCCCTCTTTTTGATGATCACCAAATTAATTTGATGTTGTAATTATTTATTGTTTTCATTTTCAATTTTCAAATTTTAATTAATTTGATGTTGTATTTTACTTTTTCACGTTCTTGAAACACTTAAATTAAGTATTTTAACTGTAATTATCTATTATTTTAAGTGTACTTATCTATTATTTTAATTTTCAATTTTCAACCATATCTCCCCATTTTTGTCATTATTCAACAAAGTATTGGAATTAGTGAATAATTGTAAGCATTCAGAGAGAAAATTAATAAATCCAGCTTTAACAGAAAAGATAAATAAGATAAAAACTTATAAAACATAATTGAGCAGTTAAAAAAAGTTATTTTTAACAAGTAATCTTAAATGTAAATTATACAAACAAAAGTTCCAATCACTTAGCGTTACAATTCAATAAGAAATGAAAAAAGTACAAGTTATTCTTGATTTCTCCTCTGACTTTAAATAGTACTGATTATAGTTTCTGAAATTTGTTGACCAATTTGTTCTCCTAATTGTGTAATATAGGCAATCTCTGTAAGAGATAACAAATCTTGTCTAGTCGAAGTATGTGCTTGTTCACTTGTTGACTATTATTTGTATCTCTGTAACTGGTGCCTTAGAATTGAATTTCTTATATTTCGCCACTGTAAAAGATCTTGTCTTGAAGGATTTTCTTGGCCATTGATTGACATCATATCCTGTGCCCAATATCAACTTGACAAGACTAATTTCATAAAATAATTTTGAATGTTTGTGCTGTATGGAATCCAAAAATAGTGTGCACCAATTTAGTTTTATTTTCTGCACCATAGTATATATAGCATATAAACAAATTCTCTCTATATGTTCAATATGCCATTTCTTTTGAAAAATCTGTACTTGCAAAATTTTTACTATGAATTTGGCTGTGCTATTAAGTTCTTCTAGATACTGCAATCTGCCATATGATTGAGGGGTTCTTGCTATCGAACTGATGTTCTAATCTAGCGAGTTTAAAGATGTTCTAGCTAATTGTACACCCTCATTTATCAATTTTAGAGTATCATATACCAACTGAGGAGTGATTTCAAAAATAGTCTTACCTATGTTGCTAAATAATTTATCCTCATCAACATGCAAGTCAGTATAGAATGCAGCTATTACTTCTCTGAATACATGTAACTTACAGTTTGTTGGTATAATATCTAGCAAACCTTGAAACTGTAAGAGATCTTTAATCTCTTTTAAATCTTTGAAATTTACTGGTCTTTCATACAGTATCTCGTACTTCAAAAATTTATGGTAATTGTCCAGACATTCCTAATTTCTAAAATATAAATTTTCTATTGACATACCTTCCTCAGGAAATGAATGAGAAATGCTTGGCAAATCTTCAACATCCTCTGTCTACGATTGATATACAACCAATCTCAAATTATCTTCATTCTACACTTGTGAAGTCTATTATTGCTGATTGACATACTCCTCTTTAGTTTACAAATTAAGAGATTCTTTTATGACTTTTCCTTTGAGATTGTTGGAGGACTGTAATGCTCTTCCATTAAATCTGAACTATGATGTTCTGCACCTTCCTCCACAGCTTGTTCATCAACTGACACATGCTCAGAAATTGATTCTTGTATATGTTCTAACTATAATATTTCTTCAACCTGTTCCTGTGCATCAGTTCGAACAGTTGCATCATTTTTATTTGCCTTCAAGCTCTGCAAATATTCACCCAATGTCTGATAATTAAGTGTTTCCGAAACTTCTTCTTGTTCTTCTATAGAGACCACTGTGATTTTAAGTTTCTTAAAATTTCTTTAATGTTGTTCGTGTGATCTTTTGGAAAACTCTCTGTATCTGTAAAAATAGTTTTACTAATAACTGTAAATATATCATCTGAGTCATCATTAATTGCAGTATACTTTTCACACTATGGTAGAATATTTCTTATCAAAGCATCCTTTTGCTTCCATTGATTCATTAATTGAATATAGATTCTTAGAAGTCTTTCTTTCCTATCGATATACTTTTGCATTTCAGAAAAAGCTCAAATTCTATCATGCCTTTGTGTCAAAACATACTAAGTAACATCATTCCTTTTATTTATCAAACTGAATGATGATTTACCTTCAAAAACATGTTTTACACAAAAATCATGCACAACAAAACTTGACAAATTTGCTAAAATTGAATCAACTATAAACAGAGATGACTTTGAAATAGTCACTTCTCTTTTTTCAAAATTATCAATCACCTTTTGAAAACATCTCAATTCAAAAGATGACAAAAATGTTTTACTTATCCACAAACTTTCATTTTCACCGTCACTGCTAGTCGACTTTGAACTACTGCTGCAGGTATCTGAACTGACCACTTGAACTTCTATCTGTGCAGTCGTGGCTTTAAACCAATCTTCAAACTCTTGAACCCTACTTTTAGGGGTGAATCTTTTTGAAGTTGACGGTTGTGGATGGATGAGTTTAGTCTTCTTCTACTTTGGAGTGGGCTCTTCTTATGTCTCTTTTCAGTAGCTCTTGAAGACTCATATTTCAAACGTACTGAGTGGTGTCATAGAATCAGCAAATGATCTTAAGACATATCACTCAGCACACTTGATATTGTGTATCTTTTCTCCTTGTGACTATAAGCGTAGACGCCAGTTCTCTGTTTCTACATTTTTCATCTCCTCTGCATTAACTTCAAAAGCCTCGGCAGAGAAGTCAAACCTCGACTTCAATAGCTCTATTTCTTTCTCAACCTTGTCGATTTTGACTTGCCATGTTCACGGGGGTAGCGGTGGAACTTGAATGATCTTCTTCCTGCGTGCCATTGCTACGTTACTGTCACTAAAGCTTCTTCTCCTTTTATGCACCACGTAGTTGCACAGGAAGACTAAGGCACAAGGCTTTACGAATTTAAACCTTATATGCTAAGAGATTGGTGGTTTAAGTTGTCAGATTTTTATAATCAAATCTGACCATAATCGGATTTAAGCCTTATTCGCTACTTATGTATTTAGTTATTACTTGAACATAATTGGAAATATAATTTACGTTAATGCTAAATTATTTAACACTAAAACGTTCGATTCAGGTTAAGTGTTTTAAGTTAGTGGATTAAGTATGTTTAATATTTAGTACACTTCGGTTTTATATTCGAAGATGTATAGTTAGTTAAATAAGTGTTACATATGAATATAGTTCATGAAATGTCGTTAGAATGTCACGTGAAGTTTTAAGTTCACACATGATGAGAGAATCGTCGTTTTATGTTAAAAGACTGGATGATTATAATAAAAAATCGGCGTTTTAATATTAACACGTGACTTTTTAAGTTAGGCATGTGTTCTAAAGTACACATGGTATGGAAATAATACTTAAACGTTTGAAAGGTATAACTCTGGATATCCTTCAGATATTTATGTTAAAAGACCTAAGACTATTATGTTTTGATGATGAATGTTTAATTAAAGTTTAATCATGATTTGATGGTAATTTAAAGGCCATAATTATATTTGCTAATTATCTATTTAGTTATTACTTAAATATAACTAGAAATATTATTTACGTTAATGTTAAATTATTTAACACTCGAACGTTCGATTCAGGTTAAGTGTTTTAAGTTAGTAGATTAAGTATGTTTAATATTTAATACACTTCGGCTTTATATTTGAGTAAAATTATATCACTTATTTGAAAATCTTAAATACCTTATTTTACTTAAATGAAATTAAATACAACGACATGTGGAAAATAATTGATTTGAAGAAAATGTGAAAATGTTGAATACATTATTTTACTCAATTCTATGACTTAATATTTAATCAAAATCTTTTTTAATTCAAATTGAATTAAAAAATATTTTGATTAAATATTAAGTCATAAAATTGAGAATGAATTAAAAATCAAATCCACCCTAATATTTAAGTTACTAGATTAAGTGTGCTTAATATTTAGTACACTTCGGCTTGATATTTGGAGGGGTATAGTTAGTTAAAGAAGTGCTAGATATGAATATAATTCGTGAAATATGACGGTAGAATGTCACGTGAACTTTTAAGTTCACACGTGATAAGAGAATTAGCGTTTTATGTTAAAAAATGGACGATTGCATTAAAAGATTGGTGTTTTAACGTTAATACGTGACTTTTTAAGTTAGGCGCATGTGTTGTACAGTTAGGCTGTCAACTTAACGTCTTTACTTTACGGTTTCGCATAGAGTAAAGTCTTCCTTTTCAATTCTTTCCAATTTTATTTAAATGTTAAATACCTAATTGTAAATACCTTATTTTACTTAAATATATGACATAATATTTAATCAAAGTCCCTTTTAAATCAATATTAAATATTTGAAAATCAAAACCTCCCAAATGATTCAATTGATGGTACTTCCACCTAATTGTAAAGTAAAGTCATGGAACTACTATTTATAGATGGGTCTGTAAACAGAACTGCTGTTTATAGAATGGTCTGTAAACAGTACTTCTGTCCGTCGCTACTTTATTTTTATGATACTTCCACCTTATTTTAACATTGGAAAATCACTTAACAGTTTTCTACAATGATAGCAGAGTTACTCTTGAAGTTTTATGTGAATCTGTGTGCACTAAACATACTTAAATGATAAAAATAAGTTTTGTTATAGAACATTAAGAATAAATTCTTCATCAAAACAGTAAGGATAATTAATCAGAGAACATTATCCCTAACAATCTCCACATTTTTTATGACTACAAAACTAAACATATATATTAAAAAGATATATGTCACCCAACACAAGTCGTGACCTGAAGGAATTTCAATATTTCAATATGTTACATCAGTTTATTTAACTAAAACAATTACATCGGCATATATCTCACTAAAACAATTACATCAGTTTATTTGTAATGTAAGCTTCCTTGTGTCATACTCCTCTTCAGACATCATCTTCCCTATTTTATTGATGAGTACCTAAATTGGGGTAAGTAGTTATGTAATGACCTAGTTCTCCACACCCATGACACATCCTTCTATCCTTTTGAGTGTAAATTTCTTCAATGGAAGCTTTTAGCCGTTGAGAATGGGCAAGTCTTCCTTTGGTTTTTCTTGATGTAGATGGATCATTCACAACAAAACCAATTGGTAAATCAACTGTGATGAAGTTATTTCCACTTTGATCATCTTGTGTACACTGCATACTTAATCCATCAATTCTCTTCAACAAATCATCAAAAGTTGATTTCACTAGTGCGTATTATTCTGTTGAAGTAAAAACATTGTCCACCAATTTGAATGCAGTATATCGTAAGTCTCATTTCATGAGAGGAGTAAACTTGTAACAAATACAAAATCATGTTTCATCAGCATCAATTGTGGAAATAAAATTCTTTGATGAATATAATAAACATACTCATCAACATGATCTAGTGGTCCATTGATAACGCTACTATGATATCTGCAGTGAATGATACATCTATGCAATATATATTTACTTGGTATGTGAGTCATCTATTTCTTCCATAATACAGAAAAGATATGATGACAAAGAAGACTCTCATTTTCAAATTTTTTGCATGAATAGCATACGTCAAAATTGGTCTCCATATTCAAATTGACTATTTTAGGTATGCTTGCCATCATTGGATTCCAAACTTCAAAACAATATTGCTCACCTACTTTGCTTATTTTTTTATTAAGATACGTCAATCCTTTTCTCATTTCATTTTGGAATACAGAAAATATCTTCCTTGTATAACTTGCAGCAACCTGTATTTCAATTGAGGTAGAGAACAAAAGTGTCGACTTTGTTATCAAAGTAATTAAGTCTTCATGTTTCTCGAATTGACATCTTGCTTTCAATGCTCTATGATATTGAAAAACAAATTCTGAAATAGGAGTATGAGAATGCACATACCCATCAAAAAATGCCTTTACGCTCACAGACCTTTGACTTGTGCTGATACCTGCTATAAATATATCTTTCATATAACATGGAACCAAATGATCTCGGATGGTATACATGTAATTCAGCCAAGAGTTACCATGCAGTGTTGAATATTTAACTGTCAATAAGTCTCACTCCTTTTCAAACTCTTCAGGAGTCTTTACATCATATATACATTTATTGTAATCAACCTTGAAGTTAACATCAGTGCACATTTCTAGGACATGACCAATGGCATTTTGGCCAATATACCAGGAACAATAACGGTGTACAGAATCTGGAAAAGCTTCAGAAATAACTACACACATTGCATGATCTTGATATGTAATAATGGCCTTTGGATTCTTGTTATACATAGAAGTTTGGAATGTACTAAACAACCAATGAAAGGTTTCTTTTGTCTCATCTACTAGTAAAGCACACTCAAACAATGTGGACTGCTTGTGATGATTTACTCCAGTAAATGGTGCAAAAGGCATGTTGAAATTATTGGTCCTATAAGTGGTGTCAAAAATAACCACATCTCCAAACTTCATATATACTTCACAAGCCCTTCCATCAGCATAGAAGACACTTCTAATTGTATGATCTTCATCTAATTCAAAATAGAAGAAATAATTTGGACTCTTGTGACTTTGTTGTTGAAAATAGTTTACTACTGTCATACATTCCTTGCCCATATTATTCTTTTACCTAGTCCTGTTAAGGTGAATAACTTGATCAGGACTAATATCTTATTGTGACATATTTGAAAGAACATGTGTTGCTTTAGAAGGTTGAATGCCACATTCTGAGAGGGTATTCAGTAACCCTTTTGATACAGATGATATCTTTTTGTGAGATCTTAACATCTTCGATTTTGCATGTGATGCAAGAACATGATTATGGTCCTTGACAAATCTTTCAACAACCTATACTTTTAATTCATTCGCACTACATAAAACTTTGCATGACAACCCTCTCGGATGTCTCGTTGCCTGCCCACATCTCTTCCCAAGCAACGTTTGTCATTCATGTCTTTATGTCCCTGTTTGTAACAAACAAAGTTACGTACTATTAATTCTCCACTGCCTTTTGATTTTCTTAACCAACTTCTTCTATTAGCAAAACCTTTTTTCATTGTATATGCATTATAAAAATTATATGCATCTTCCTCAAAACAAAAGTTCATGGCATTGTGTGGACTTCCACTTCCTTCTCCTTCTCCTTCGAGATGGCTAGCCAACCCTTCCATTCTAATATTGAACTCTAGGTCATCAAGCCCTTGCATTTCAGAATAGTCTTATTCAAGTCATTATAATTGTTGTATATCATCCAATAGCTTTTCAAAATTTCAATAGTTGATTCTTTAATTAAAAGTGCGACAATAAAGGTGTGGAACTCTAAAATTAACTTTTCAGAGTAGTTGAAAACTTTTCAAACTCTTCAACTCATACATTTCAGATTAAACATATTTTACTTTGTACTATGTAATGAAATATTTAATGTAATTAATAGTTTGTTGGTCTAACAATTTTTCCCCCAATAAATGTTGCAACATCGGTCTAATATTTTTCCTCCAATAAATGTTGCAACGTCAATCTAACATTTTTTTTCCCAATAAATGTTGGATCAATGCACTTAATAAATCAATTTCAAATAACATAAAAGTACACTTGTAAGTCGTCGGTAAATCCAACGCTAACTAGCGTTGTTCCATGTTCCATTCGATGATTGGGGAAAAGGAATTGAGGGGAAGATGATTGGGAAGAGGAATTGCAGGTGACTTTTTGTGATCCCTTAAATTTTTTTGGTGCTTTTATTCGCGAACAATAAAAGTATTGCTTCTGCGTGGGTGGAATCGATGCATGACTTTTTTTTCACTCTCTCTTTGCTTTTCCCGTCACACTCTCTCTGCCATTTAACTTTCATCCAACAGCCACCTACAGAGTCATTTTTCCCATATATATATATAGGAATAATGATTCTGTAGGTACCTACAAAAGTTACTTCTATGGATGTTCGATTTGGGCCATCTAATTCCGGAAGGGGCAAGCATGAGCGGTGAAGGAGGGGGCGAGCACGAGAATGACGATGGATGGCAACCATGGGGTTAATAGTGGATGGCGACCATAGCAGCGACAACAACAACTTCTGTGAGCAATGCCAATTCACTGTTGGGGAGAAGAGGAAGAAGGATTCCGCGTGGTGGAGATCTGATTCACTGTCAAGGGAGAAGGGGTGAGCGAAATTTCCTTTGCAAGGCAATGGATTTTCCGTTGAACCAGAAAATAAAAATTAACTTCAACAGAATGTAGAGGAATTTCCATTGATAAAATAAATAAATAAAAATCAACTATTGAAATTCCGGTGACAAGAAAAAGTTAACTAAGTCCAACGGATTTTCCTTTAAGAGGTAGAGGAATTTTCATTGATGAAATAAATAAAAAATAAAAAATTAACCAAGTCCAATGGAAACAGAAATTTCTCTTCCTCGTAGGGGAAAATCCATTGGACTTGGGTAGTTTTTTTATTTTTTATTTATTTTGTCAACAGAAATTCCTCAACCTCTCAAAGGAAAATCCATTGAAATTAGTTAATTTTTTCTCATCACCAGAAATTCCTCTACCTTGCAGAGGAAATTCCATTGAACTTAGTTTTTATTTTTTGGTTCAACAAAAAATCCACTGCATTGCAGAGGAAATTCTGTTAGACTTAGTTTTTATTTTCTGATTCAACAAAAAATCCATTGCCTTGTAGAGGAAATTCGGCTCGCCCCTTCTTCCCCTTCCACCCCTTCTTCTCCCTTCTCCCTCAATAGTGAATTGGATCTCCATTGTGTAGAATTGTTCTTTCCCTTCTTCCTGACAGTGAATTGGTGTCGCCCACGGAAGCCATCGCTGTCGCTCGCGCTGTCGCTATCGTTTGTCACCCTTGCCCCCACGATTGCCATCTACTGTCTACCATCCGTCGCCCTCGCCCTTGCCCCCATCGGTCGTCATCGTTGTCTGCTGTTTGTCGCTCGCCCCTTCCATGGCTGTTCAATCAAGATCAGACGAGCACCTACAGAAGTGGGTTTTGTCCTATAGAACTTGTGCTCTCTCTCTCTATATATATATAGGAAATGACACTTTAGTGGTGCTATTAAAATGTCATCCTTAATGGTGAGTTTTGGATAGGAATTTTCTCTATGCATTATCAGAATTTCCTCTCTGAATGACTAGAACTTCCTTTGCACCATCAAAATTTTCTCTGCACACCGTCTAAACTTTCTTTGCACCATCGAAATTTCCTCCAAGCACCACCAAAATTTCCTCTTTAAACAATCAAAATTTCCTCCAAGCACTAGCAAAGCTTCCTTTGCACAATCAGAATTTCCTTTGCACCACCAGAATTTCTTCTCTGTACCACTAGAATTTCCTCTACACACCACCTAAACTTCCCCTACACCACCGAAATTTCTTTCAAGTACCATCCAAACTTCCTCTAGCGAACCCGCACCACTAGAAAAGTTTTCTAATGGCATCACTAGAAAATTGGCTCCCTATATAGATATACACACACACATATACATACATGATATATTTGAATAGAGTTTCAATCACTTTTGAGTGTGCGTTGGTGTTGAAGCTGAGAGTAAGAAAACAAATATAATTGAAGTTTTATAGTATTCGTTGATAAGAGTTTATTAATTAAAATTTATATAATAATAATGATATGTAAAAAATTATACGTAATTAGAATTGATATTTGAGGAACTCTTTTCAAAAATAATCATATGGATAAACAAACGTGCACACACGTATATATATATACTTACTTTTGCAAAAGAAAGTTCAGATATCATGAGTTTTATTCAAATAATGAGGTGAAATTTTCGTTTAGATTGAATTTCATCGATGAAATCAATTTTGATATCTACAAATAAATAAATTATGTAGTTAAAAAGTGTTAGATGAGTAATATTACAGAAAAAAAGGGTCATACTATTCAGGAAATTAGTAATAACAATTGGCAAATGGCACTATTTTTGCATAATTAACTATTACAAAGAAAAATAAATAACAAGTATCGTGTCGCTGAACAAAGATCAGAAATGAAAAGATATCTTGGGAAAGTCATCTCGGAGTAAATCACAAAAAAAATTAGATTCTTTTTTTTATATTTGAATCAAAAATTTTAATTTAAGAGGATTTGTATTTTTAAAAGTTGAAGAAAATAATGTAAAATAGTAAAAAAATTGAATAATTGTTTTTCATAATTTTACATCTTTTTTATCTTTCCTAAAAATGTAAACTCCTTTTTATATGTTAACGAACAGTGTGCATTATTTTTTCATTTGATTTCAAATTAACAACAGATATTATTATTATCATTAAAATAATATCTTAATGATTACAAAAATCTTATTAAAATTTATTATCTTAAATTTAAACCTTCATTAATATGATAAAATTATTTTAATTATGAACCAAAAAAATTTATTATCTATTTTGCAGCCAACGGCTGATGACATAAGCAATGACGTGGATGGGATAACTTGAAAAATGATAAATAAATAAATAAAATGTGAACGAAGGCACGTGATCATTAAAGTGATAATTTATCGATTATAATAACTACTTTAAACTTTAAAATTTAAATCAAATTTTCATTTAAATATAAATACCTGAAAAAAACTTGATATAGACGGGGCACGTGGGGTGTCGAAGGAGACGTGAAGGAAACAAACTGCTCACGTGACGTGACAGCTGGGCGAACTTATGTTGTATGCATGCATTTATTTAAATTTAAATTTTAATAAAAATTATATGTACCGTTGTTTTTAATTAATATAAGATATTTTTGTTGATTTTTAACCAGATCAATTAAGTTAAGGTCTGACCATGTTGGCCCAGTACAATATAGTTTTTAGATCATATTGATATATTTTTTAGATATTGTTTTTTTTTATTCTTAACTTTTAGATGTATTTTTAACTTTATAATGATATTCGTACTCGTCAATCTATTTATTTATTATTAAAATTATTTTTCTTTTTTTTTATTTCAAAATTTAAAAATT
This sequence comes from Amphibolis antarctica, assembly GCA_024699675.1. Lineage (NCBI taxonomy): Eukaryota > Viridiplantae > Streptophyta > Magnoliopsida > Alismatales > Cymodoceaceae > Amphibolis > Amphibolis antarctica. The sequence goes on from JAMKPZ010000080.1 coordinate 13,344, forward strand.
ATTATTTTTCCCTTTCAAAGTTTAAAAGTGAAAAAAAAAATGAACTCTTAATCTATATAATATAATTTTCTAAAATACATAGGTTAGACACAAAAAAGTATAAATGTAGATATCTATAGTCTTATAGTGTCTCTTTTTTTTTTTTTAACAACATTTTACTAATTAAGATGAGATCTAGATCTTACTTATACGTATTTACAGACATCATTGCTGACGTATTATAAATTTAGTATACAATTTTATAATATGATATATCAAAATAATTACACATGGAATGGTATATAATTTTGTAGAGAATATATATAAAAACCCATTTTTGATACAATATTTATATAAACGACATGTTATTTTTTAAGTTAGTTATATTAAATTACACATCCGATAAACCTTAAAATAGTCAAAATATGCTGTTGATTGACATGACGTAAATAAGTCACAATCCATAAATATTATAATATTAATATAATTCCAATATTAATATTATATGAAATTATGGATTATATTTTCTTATTTAAAATTTAATAGCGTAATGCTGTAATTATTTGTACTTACTATTTCAAAATTATAATTGTCACCATTACCAATTTTTCTTTGATATCAACTCACGTGACATAAAAACACTTATATTTCAATTTTTGTTCATTTTTTGAATGTACACCAACACTTCAAAAGTTTTTTAGACTCATTTCAATTTCTCATTAATTTTAAATTTCTGTTATTTGAATATTTTAAATTCTCATCAATTTCACTTCCACAAATTCTTCTTTAATCACTTTTCTTTTCACTGTTTACAAAATACAACCCAACATCCCAAATATCTAAGTATGATATTGATTAAAAAAAGCATGATATTGATTGGGCATGCTATAATATAAGTTGATAACATCTCTACTTTCAATAATCTTATCTGAGATGAAGTGTATCAAGACATAAACATAAAAATGCAAAAGTGCGAATCTTTAATTTAAAATTAATTATCATGGAATAAAAAATTCGTCAAGTAATAAATTTTAGAGATATTTTTTAGAATATTAGCTCAATCTCTTCTCGTACTTTTACTCTTGCTGATTTTTGGTAAGAGTTTCTTATTCCCAATAATTAGAGGTTTCAATGCGTCAAGTCGGACTAGCTTAGCCCATAAAGTTAAGGTCTGATTGAGCTATTGGGCCGAGTTAAGCTAGGCTACACAATTTAAATTTTGTAAAGAGTCAGCCCAACCCGGTTCGTAGGCTCGAACCTGATCAGGCTAGGTAGGCTTGATCAAGCCTTAGGCCCAATCGGGTTGAGCTCGATTGTTAAGTCCAGTCAGGCCGAACTGGCCTGTGGGTTGTTTTTTTCAAAATCCTTGGCCCAACCCAGCCAGGTAGTTTGGGTCAAGTTAGACCAACACGTTTTGGGTCGAGTTGGGTGGCCCAGCCCATTTGAGACTTCTATCAGTAATGACTTACGTAAAAGTTTTTTGACTCATTAATTCTTCGTATCTTTCTTCAACTTTAGGTCATCTCAGGACTCTGCATCTTCAATTTTTATTATCAATGCTCATGTTGTAGATTTAATTCATTCTATTGGTCTATTTGTTGTCTGTTAAATTGATTTCTCAAAAGTCTTTAGCAACGCTTATTTTTTTTACTTTTCACTAATTTCTATGTTCAGTCATCTAAGTACTTTTTTCTCGTTAAACTTTTCAAACTGAATATGATTTCACTTGTGTTTCAGTTTTTATCAATGAAAATCAATTTAATTTAAAAGAAAACAATTGAAGAAGTCTTCGCACAATCAAGGCGATTTTTTTTAAATGAAATTTATTTTTTAAATGCTATTAATTTATTTCGAAACTTTAATTAATTGCAATGAATCTTGTACACTTATCAATATTACATCACTTTGAAATGTAACAAATTTTTTTTAAAAACTTTATCCAAACGTCCTGTCATTTTCTAATTATAATTTTTTTAAATAGTATTTAAAATCTTGGATTTTAATGAAATTTAAATCTTTAAATTTGTATCTAAATGAAAAATTAGACTTAAAATCATAAGAACTTATTAAAGGAGGTTTGTGTTTTTGAAAAGTACAAGAAAATTTTATCATTAAAAGTATAAATTTTTTTCTATCACTAAAAATTCTTATAGTTCACACAAAATTCATTATGTTGTAATTTGCTGATTTTGTATATTTTACGTAATCTTTTTCGATCATTATTAAATCGTGATTATAAGAAAAATGTAAAATGATATTTAAAATATTAAAATATAAAATATTTATAATTATTTTAAATTATTTTAAAAAAAATTTCATATGTATAAATAATCTTTTAAAAAAATTTATTTCTTAACTTTTCTTTTATTTTATTTTGCCCTTTTCAGTAATACAAACGGACCTGGCGTCGAAATCGCTACCGATCGACGGGAGCCGAGCTGGCCTGGCCTGTTCACGCGCAGCTCTTCGCGTCTGCCCCTTTTCGGCCGGCCAGTTATTTCGATTCCACCTCTCCCTCCACCGCCGCCTCCTCCTCCTCCGCCGCCGCCGCTCTCACTCTTCCCTCTGCCCTCGGGAACGAATCTGCGACCTTCCTCCCCCCATCCAAAGGGAGAAAGGGATGCGGGAACAAGCGCGAACTCCCTCGCCACTCCCCATCGATTCCATTAACGACCGATAGTGGGGTTTATGAGAAGATCCCGAGGAGAGTAAGAGCGAGGGAGGGAGAGAGAGAGAGAGGGGGGGGGGGGGAAGAGGGAATGATGGCTGCAGAGCTGGGGCAGCAGACGGTGGAATTCTCGGCGTTGGTGCGGAAGGCAGCGGAGGACTCTTTCCTGGCACTGAAGGACCTCGTCGACAGATCCAAGTCGGTTAACCAAGTCGACTCAGACAAAAAGATCGACCTACTCAAATACTTACTCAAGACGCGCCAGCGGATGCTCCGCCTCCATGTCCTTGCCAAGTGGTGCCAGCAGGTTACAAATTTTCCTATTCCCTATCTTTTATCCCTGTGGATTGTTGATAACAATAAGTAGGATTGGAGATTTGCTTGTTCCATGGAAAAAGTCGTGTTTTCGTATTCTCCAGCGAACTTCATGGCGTTGGAATTGAAAGAAAGGTATTCAGATTTTGTATGAAAAATGCAAAAATTACTCCATAAGTGCTTCCATGTTTGGGTTTTCCTCTTCTTTTCTTACCTTTCAATTAGCTGTGCCAGACAATTTATTGCACTCAAAAAACAGTCCCTGAGAAGTGCACTTTGCTGGATACCTGCAACTGTACAATGATAGTCAATGCATGGAACGATAAAAGGAATACGGAAGAGAATGATTTGTTTTATTGAAAAATTAGAGAAGAAAATTTTGAAAGAAAAAAAAACCTTGGACAATAACAATTGGACATTTCTCTTGGGGAGTTCTGCTTTTGTTACAGCTGCTGGTTCTTATAAGGGGAGAAGGAGAAAATATTTTCTCTTGGGTTTGAGGTTGATAAAAAGGGATCAAATGATTCCAGATTTGGAATTTAGATAGGCCAAACAGGTCTGTTGGGTGACGTGCCAATGGCTTGGTGATATGAAGCCATGCCTTTTCAACTCGTTAGGCATATGGTCCATGACCTTCTGTGCATTTCTAGGTGCCACCATCAAAATATGAACGCAATGAAAGCACTGGTGGTTTTTTTTTTCTTTATTAATCTCCACTTATCCATTTTCAAGTGCTTGACATGTAAGTCTCAGTGAAAGGTTGCCATTCTTGGTTAATGTAATTGTAAAGTTGGAAAAGAGTTTCTAAGTAGAAACTTTATAGAAATCTTGTAAGGTTAGTAGTTTACCTTAAGGGTGAATTGGATAAAAAGATATGCACATCCACTAGAATATGCACGGAGGATATTGAGTAACATTGTTAAGATGGAACTCATTCACTAGTTTGTTACTTTTCACTCTTTATTTTGTGTCAAGTCAAACCTTCAATTGAGCTTTCTCTCCATAAATACCTGGAAAGGTGAAACTGATCATGTGTATCTGATTATTAGATGACTATATATATACTAAAATTTTTACTTACATCAAAAAAAATTTGTTCATTGATCTAAAGGTCTTGAAATTCACCAATTTTAATCAAATTTCAAGCATTTATTTTTAAATGAAAAAGTAATGATAAATATAACTTAAATGAAATTGAAATTTCAATACATGGTAGATTATATTATTAACAATTATATAAATAAATTTTAATGGGTGCCACAAGGAAATTATTCTTAGTAGCACTAATAAGGACATTTTATCTCTCCTTGTTATGTGTTGTGAGATTTGGAGGAGAAAAGAGTTATCGTTGATCAAGAGTGAAAAGTATATAGGGATAATGGACTCCTAGATAAACAGATATCCATTAACCCAAATGCAACACTTCAACTTAATATACTAATACAATCATATTATATTGAACATTCATACTCCTCCTTAAGTTGGAGGGGGGGAGGGGGGGCGCTTGGGGGTGTGGATGGGCATGTGTTTGTGTGTCAATGCATGTACGTAAAGCATTAGCACTGAAATAAAATGCATAAAATATATTTTTAATATTACAAAATCAGCTTTCACTTACTAAGATTTATGAACATATGAAAAACAAGCCATGATGTATACATTTTTCATAAAATGCATAATGGAAAGCATGACAATATTTTAGAACATGCTAAATACATGCATAATAAGAAAATCAGATGTTAATAGTTATGCACAATGTTATCATTGTAATGGACATATATCTCTAGGAAAATGTCCAATAATAGAAAGAGGAGTACCTATGAGCATTGGAAGGAGAGAAAATATTTTATTGTTGTTGTGTGATTGGTATTGATGATTGGTCCAACCAAAATCTGCTGGTTTCATGTAGCTGCAGTATTGGCTTGAGTAAATGCCTAAACTGATTCATTGCTGAACCATTCAAAACAAGGTGTGTTAATTTTGGTTTTATTTTTTTGATTGTGTTCTATGAAGGGATATGGTGTGTGGCCATGTTTATTAACTTGAGTTAAACTTATTTTACTTTATTTCAATATCCCTGTGTGATGCTTGGTCTAGATTAGTTTCTTCAATTGTCATCAACTTTTTGTAACTAATTGGTAATTCACTTGCAGGTTCCGTTGGTGCAATACTGTCAGCAGCTTGCTACAACACTTTCAAGTCATGATACATGTTTCACTCAGGCAGCTGATTCATTATTCTTCATGCATGAGGGATTGCAACAAGCTCGTGCTCCTATGTATGATGTTCCATCTGCTATTGAAGTTCTGCTTACTGGTGGGTATCCACGGTTACCAAAATGCATTGAAGATTTAGGATATAGTGTCACACTTTCTGATAAGCAACAGAAGCCAACACTCAGGAAGTTGGACACGCTTTTGCAATCTAAACTTCTGGAAGCTGTGCTACCTAAAGAAATATCTCAAGTTAAAGTTTCTAATGGTATGGTACTTCTCCGAGTGGATGGAGAATTTGAAGTTCTTCTTACTTTGGGTTATCGTGGACATCTTTCTTTATGGAGAATATTGCATTTGAAACTTCTTGTGGGTGAGAAAAATGGATATGTGAAATTGGAAGAAACTAGAAGATTTGTTCTTGGTGATGATCTTGAGCGTCGAATGTCAGTGGTGGAGAATCCATTTACAATTTTATACTCTGTTCTTCATGAGTTTTCCATTGCACTTGTCATGGATACTGTGATCAGACAAGTTCAGTTGCTACGGCTGGGGAGATGGAAAGATGCTATACGCTTTGAGCTTATTTCTGATGGTGGTCCTGGACAGGGTGGGAATGTTGGCACTATGCAGTATGGTCAAGATGGGGAACCTGATTCTGGAAATCTGAAAACACCTGGCGTTAAGATTAACTATTGGTTAGACTTTGACAAAAATTCTGGTGGTTCAGATCATATTGCATGTCCATTTCTCAAAATTGAACCAGGACCTGACCTTCAAATTCAATGTGTACACAATATGTTTCTTTTAGATCCATTTTCTGACAAGGAGGCTGTGTTTTCTATAGAGCAGAGTTGCATAGATGTTGAGAAACTTCTACTCAAAGCTATTGTATGCAACAGGCATACTCGTCTATTAGAAATAAATCGAGAGCTATGCAAACATGCTCAAATTTTTCAGGCTGCAGGTGATGTGGTACTTGAGCATCATGGGGTGCAAACTAATATAGATGACAATGAGGTATGTTAAATTTATTAATCTTAATGTCTACTTCAAAGTTGTACTTGTCATTAATTACCGTTGCACATGCAAGACATCATGACAAGCCTGCAATACATGTCATATACTCATTTGCACTGTAGGCTGGCTGCAGCCTGCTGTAGACTAGTACAAGTTTTGGCAAACTTAATGACTATCCCATTCACTGAAAATGTAGAATCCATTGAGACACTACGTATTTATCTGTTTGTGTGTTGGTGTTACTCACTTTGCTTGACTCTTTGACATGCACACCTCCATGAGTCAATGGAGAAAGATGCCTTCAATGGATCAATGAATCACTTATCCATAAACTATGAATGAAATGGTTGAAGATCAAATTGATTCATTAATAGAAAACAAGGTCTTTATATTATAGAAGCTACAAAAAGGGGATAGCTTCATGATAGACCATGTGAGACTAAACTACGTGTAACTTATACTTTAATACTCCTCAAGCTGGAACATCTTAGATATCTGACTTCAAACTTAAAAATAACTTAAAATAATGAAACAAACATAGACAGCTGTATTAAATTCTGGAGAGGCAGAGATTGGAATAGATGCTACAGTAGTGGCAGCAACGATAGGTAGGTTGTGGCAATATGCAAGTATGAACAATGGTCATTTTCTTGGACCACATGATAGGCAGACATGAACATCAATCAATTGACTCAAACTTTTACACTTAACTCGGTCAACAACACTTGTGATAGATGCTTGATAAGCTCAAAAAATTCAAAAGTGTTGATGTTGTTAGAATTAGTTAACAAAGACAGGCACCTCTAAATATATCGAAAAACTTGCAAACACAATCTCTTGCAAAAGTAACACTAGTTCCCTATGGCATATGGATTCTCCCAAACAGTCATTGCACTTGCATTGGACATAGATTCAACTTAGATCATCTCAGGTACTTGTCAGATACACCATGTGGCATGTTTGGGTTATTTTGTTAAAAAACAATAAGGATTGACCTTGGATTTGTCTAGGCTACTTCTTGGATTTGCCCATGTATTTCTTGGATTTATCTAGGATACTTCTTGGTTTGTATAGGGTAATTCTTGGATTTGTTTAATTACTTTTAAGAAAACTTACGACTATAAGTAGCAACTAATGATTTTTTTTTTGTGCTGACTGTAAATTTCCTGTGAAACTTGATTTTGTCATGATCTTTCAACTCTTTAGTATTTAATTTCTGCTTGAATATTTTTTGAGTGGCATGTTTAAAATTTTTTTGATAGATTTTATTTTCAGTTATGTTATGCATGAGCAACATGATTATCTAAAATTGAAACATAAAAATTAAAAGGAAACATACTGTTCTATGTGAGTAATGAGACTTATGATTATACAACTTGTGCTAAAATTCCAACGAGTAGGGTTGACTATATGAATATTTTTCTTTCATATATTTCTATTGATGGTCAAACCTTCATTTAAATTACATAAATTTAAATCTTTTCTTGCAATTCTTAACATTGTAGTTTTAGACTTTCCTCTACTTCTTTTAGTTTTTTTTTAATTGGTGCATATTTTAATCTTTTATTAATATGTTCAAACTACTTAGGCTGATTTTCTCTTTTCTCCAATTTGTGTAACTTATACTTTATTCTTAATAAAATCATTTTTTAACTTATCCCTTGTAGTATTACCACTCATCTATCTATACATTTACATCTTTGCAATACTAACTTTTTGCACCTAATCATGCTGTACATTCTAACATTTTGAATCTTAAAGTATAGTTATGTGAATTCTAGTTTATAGAAATTTCCTTTTAATTTTAAGAGTTTCCTCTTATTACATAATATTTCAAAATCATTTCTTTACTTCATCTACTCTACTTTAATCCTATGAAGGACATCTTTTATAATTTTTTCATTACTTTGTGTTGTAGGTCTTATGTACTTAAAATTTTTACTTTTACGAATCTCATGATTATGTAATTGTACGTCTTCATCATTATTCCTACATTTATTGAACTTGCATTTCATATATTCAAATTTTGACTTAATTTAAATCTTTTGGGCTTAAGTATCTCTCCATAATTCTAAATTATAATTAATTCCTTATTTGCGTTAATTAAAATTATGTCATCAGTAAATGGCATACATAAAGGTATTTTTCTTTGAATTTTCTTTGTTATTTCATTCATAACTAAGGTAAAAAGATTTGGAGTTAAGAGGAATCTTGGTGTGAGTCTATGTTTATTAGAAATTTCTTAATTTCTTCACTTAATTTCTTTATAATATTAATATATCCTATAGGTGCTCCATTTCTTTCTAATACCCACAACAGATTTTTAGGTACTCTATTATAAGCTTTCTCTAAATCATTGAGAATCATATGAAGGTGTTCTTTTCTTATAAAATGAAAGTTCAGGTATTAAAGTGATTCATTTTGGATTTCAAAGTAGTTAAATGATAATTTGGTAAACTTTAGGTTACCAATTAATTATTCAACCAAGTATGCCAATGATAATATTTATATTTTGTCTACTGCATGTGTCAAAATTTAATTGTATAAAAAATTGCACTTTGCAGGGTGTAGAAAAATTTTGGGGTTGTTTTGGTATGATGAAGTATTTCTAGTGAGGTTTTTGTTCTTTCTATTAGTGGTATCATCCAACAGCAACAAACAATACTTTAAACTCACATTATTAAATGAATTCTATTTCTTAATTCATTCTAGTTATTCAAAAGTTGCTTATGAGTGGCATCATCTTTCTTTTACCTAATTACAATATTAACAGATTGTAATGCATTGTTGCATTGTGTGATTATGTAATGCATCCAATCACGGAATATGCTCTTGCTTGATAAATAGAACATTACGTGAAATCACTTACTTTAAGCTAAGCAAATTTGTTGTTTGTGTAGATTAAGTTCAACTGTTGATACTGTCATATAACCATGGATATTCTAAACATTTTAGGGCATTTTTTATGGCCCGGTCTATGGATATTCCAGATAACAAGGGAAACCCAGTGTTTGTCAAAATAAAATTATGTTCCTTATATAAATATTCCAAAATAATTAGAAAACATATTAGAAAATTCTCATGTTATCTTCTTGTGTAAATATCATATTATTGTGTCATTCACAAATTCCTTGCTCTATATTGAGACATTTTTTTTGTTATTTATTGCTAATTTACGTGGCCATTTGAGCCATTTATAATTTTTTAAGAGATTAATGTATAATAAATAGTCACATGGCAATCACTATGAGTAAAATGGCGTCAAATTTTCTTAAAAGTACATTATTATTGGAATGACTGCAGAAACTTTGTGATTCTGGTGATGAGTATTGTGGAGATGAAGTGCTTCAAGTGCGAGCTTATGGTTTAGTTTATATGACACTTGGAATAAGTATCAGGTAGCTTTTTGTACTTCTATTCTTCTCCTTTCAGAATTAATCTTTGAAATCATTGATTGGTTTGTTGATGTTTCTAATGATAGTTTCTATGTATTATCGTTTTGCTATTTCTTTAGATGGTTGGTGTTTCAGGGTAACTGTTGCTCTTCTTGTGGATTAGTTAAAAAATGTTCCAAGGGTTACTATTTTCCATCACATGACAAGAGAGTATTCTTGTTTTACTTATCTAGGATATTTCTGGTTACTTTTCTTGGCTTGAAACTTGAAAGATTGGTGGTTGTGGTTCCTTTGCTTCAAGCACAGAATTGTGTTTTATTCTGAATTGTCTGGTAGGAAACAAAGGTAAGATGTCTCTACAATGTTGTCTTGGAAAGAACACCATCTAATGTTGATGGATAATTTCGGTTGTCTAGAATCCAATTATGGACATGAAAATAAAAAATGGGCTTTAGTATCATGGGTGTAGCTTGGTCCATACTTTTCATAGTGCCAAGGTGCCATGGCGGTGTCACCAGGTGCTTAGAAAGTGCCTATGCTGTAAAAAATATTAAAAACATGCTCACACACATGCACAACATATATATATATGTATGTATGTAGGTACATATGTACATATGTATTTATTATAACATTAATACTTTAACATATATTTTATAAAATTAATAATAACACTCTTACTTCAAGTGCTTGTAATTATTCTCCATATCAATATAAATATGAACAATAACAATAAGTTGATAAAAAATAAAAATTTGATATAGCAAGAATCTTAACAATAAGTCAAATATTCAATAACAAATAGAATAAGTTGAGATTTTTTGAGAGGGAAATCGGGTGAATATCATCTCTATTAAAGTTTTATATTAGGTGTGGACCATGAAAGTCAATAAAAGAAAAAAGAAAATTTGAGTTTAGTCAACAAAAGTGGTGACTCCATCTCTTCTATCACCACCCTCTCTTAAATTAATCTCTTCACAAACCAGAAGAGGCTGAAGTTTAGTAGTGCTAATAGGTGTGCCTTGACTATGAATTAACCAGGCGAACAGATGATACACTTCAGATAATCCATTCAATATGTGGGTCTGAACTTCCATATCACTAATCTCAAATGTGCTAGCTAACAGTTGATCTGTAACAGTTTTGATTTCATGAAGGTACTCTTGCATATTTCTTTCTCCTTTCTTGATGTTTAACAATCTTCTACTTAAGGCCATGACATGTGTAGGAGTGGCTGATCCAAAGCATTGAACAAGGTTGTCCTAGGCTTCTTTGGCCGATTGAGCTCCAATAACATAGGGCGAAGTGGAGACAGAGTGGCATTGATCCATGTAAGAAGCATCTAATTGCACTCATACCCCTCCACATAATCCATAAAACTAGTTGTGGAAATGGAAGTTGTTCCTTCAATGTGTGACATGAGTCAATGACTTCTTAGCACCAGCTCATAAAGGGGTTTCTACATAAGGAAATTAGTCTCATCAAGTTTAATTAGAATGACACCACTAATATTCGAGACAACCAATGGTGGATGAGAAGATGTAGTAAAGTTTGCTTGATTACGATCCATACTCACTACACCACATTGGATCGAACCACAAGTTGCAAGCTGATGACTTTGATACCAAAATAGTGATTCATGATCACATGATTCTTGTCAAAAGTTCTAAGGGAGACAATTTTATAGGCAAGGTGGAAACACTGACAACGATGTGGGAAGGGAAGGAAAAGACAAAGAGAAGTTTGGGAAAAGTTAGGGTTTCTCGAGGAATAGGGATTGTTTTCCTTGTTAACCTCTTGAACCCCTTTGACTCTTATTAATAATCATATTACATTATAAGATTCATTACATAATAGACTTATAACAACCTAACAATACAAGATGTAGATGTAAGAACAAGACATTCATGTAGGCTTCAAACAGATTCACATGATACAAGAATGAAACAAAACTTTAACATGTATAAGAAAGACCTTTGGCATTTATTCCTTGGTTGCCCTTAAATAATTAAATTGTGGCATGTGGATAGGATTAGATATTAGTCATGCTTTAGACATCAAATACTTCTGGGAACTTTAGATATCTAAAGGTGGTAGAGACAAGAATAAGAGGAAGTTGTGGAATACTATTCTATGACACTTTGGTGGCTATGGAGAAATAAAAGAATGAAAGAGATTAGATTGATTCAATGGCAAAGATAAGACCTCTTTATATAGAGATCACAAGACACATTCAAAATAAGTTTAATCATAATGGTACTAAACCTATGCACGTTAAACACCTAATACATTATTTACTCTAACGCTCTTCAAATTAGAGTATCCAACTTGTTACAAGTTTAAAACACATAAAAACAACATACATAAAGACTCCTTTTTTAAAAAAGAGAGTTTTTTTTAAATTTTTTATATGCATGCTTGCCGTATGTGCATTTGTTTTCTTCTTCAATTGTTCCTCTTCTTCTCCTCCTTTGGTTGTGGCCATTTGTAACCCTAATTGGTTCAGGTGGCGATGAATCGAAGGGAGACAAATGTTGATGCATCAAAGAGGGAGATTGATGGATATGGGAGTAGAATCGCCTGCGAACATTGAGATGAGCTAAAGGAGAGCCACCTTCACCAAACATAAAATAGATGGAGAGAAAAGGTGGTGGGACTTATGCAACAAGAGAAGAGTCATTGGAAGAAGTTGCCTACATGAGCCGAAGTAGAAGGAGAGGTCTCAAAACCTAAGTTTTGATACCATGTAGAAAAATAAAAAAAAAGGAAAGAGATAAGATTGATTCAATAACAAAGATAAGATCTCTTTATATAGAGACTACAATAAAAAAAATGTTTTAACCAAAGTGGGACTAAACCCACACACATCAAACACCTAATATATCATTTACTCTACCAGTAACATTGGTGTCTAGAGAGGAATAGTAGATTTTTTTGGAATGTAGTTCATAGTGATGACTTCATCTTGAAAGTGTTTAGCTATGTGGTTGATTGGATCAAGTCTTGGCATGCTGGTGTAGTTATGAATGTTGCATAGTTATTGATGTGGTTCCAGATCCTTGTTACCTTATCATTTCTCCCTTATTTCTTCTTGGTTTAGTTTGGTTTTAGCTTACCCGCATCTTGTATAGGTTCCCTCTTTTCATTGATTTTAATATATTCTCTGATGCTGCTAAAAAACTACAAAATAAAATTATTTTGGTTATGTGGAGAAAAGTGAGACAAAAACTGTGATGTCCATCTTGTAGCGTGCAAGAAATTGTGTAGTCTTAAAAGTGAAAGTGAATGTGATTGCTGGACTTTCTGACTTCAATCTCATAATTTATTTGAAAACTTTATGTGGTAGCAAGTTGGTAGGGATCTGTCATTGGAAGTAAATTTGGAAAATGGTATCATGGGAGATTTCTCTGGGATTTGTGTTTACCAAATATGGTCCTATAATTTCGCGAGAAAGGGTGCCTCTTCACAAAAGAGGTGCCTAAAACATCTCATCATTACACTACCTGTAAGTTCTCCAAAGTATGACATCATGGATCCTGATCCTGCACTGCCAGAAATTTCTGCAATGTTAAGTGTAGTTGTCCTGAGGATCAAGAATTACTTGATACTCTTCAAACAAGGGTGCCAGTATGTGGGAGCTGGTTGGTACTTTGTACAGTGTTTATTAGACACAGGTAGTTGTATGCTTTGTGGCTAGATAGACAGTAGGTGATGAGCAGTTGCATCAGTTAGTGGATGATGTGTAGATTTGAACCTGTGATCTGAAGTTCAACATTTCTCGGCTTATCAAAATTGAATGATTTTGTTATGCTTGTGCCTATTATTATGGAACTGGCAAATCTGAAAATGCTTGTAAGACACGTAGGTGACTATTTGCAGGGAGATGACAAGTTGTTTGTATATTTTCTAATGTATTTTTGTACGTTCTATTTATACTTTAGATAATAGGTTTTGAAAAGGAAGCCTTATTTACATTGCAACTACCTTTTTACCAAGTTATAGGGCCTGATTTTCTCATAAGCAAATAAGACCTTCATATATAGAAACTACAATGAAATAACAAGCACATCATAAACAATGTGAGACTAGACTCACTTGCAACATAAGTGGCAAACCATATAAGGATTCATTTATTGAGACTAACATTCTTCTTCAGGTTGGAGCATCCAACTTACAACAAATTCAATAGCATAATAGACACAATATCAACTCAAATTAATTAAACAAGGAGATATATAATAGATAGCCTCTAATTAGAAATATTAGCAACGTTGTGCTAATAAGAAACATGGTTAAACCCTAGTTGACCACATATTAACAGGCATACACACTATTTTGTTGTCAATATTATCAGACTTAGTCAACATATAAAGAGTTGTACATACTAAGAGGTTTATATAAACATTCTTCTACAAATGTTAATAGTTTTCAATCATTGAATAAAAGAGTGTAATGTGGATTGCTACTTAGGGTAATTTACAAACCCTAAATCTCATGGAGAATACACAATTTTGATGTAGAACACTACTACAATGTTGACACTCTAGGAGAAAAATAAAATTAATTTGATTGGAGATTGATAATGAAGTATTAAACACTTTTTCCTTCATGTCTTTTATTTTCCTTTTTTACTTCCACCACTTTTTAATTTTTTTCTTCTCTCGTATTTCTTCTTTCCCTTCTCTTCTCCTTCCTTTTTTCTTCCTTTTCCTCTCCTTCCTTTTTTCTTTCCCTTCTATCTCCTTCCTCTTTCCTCCTTTCCCTTTTTTCTTTCCTTTCTCTCTCCTTTTTTTGTCCTTTCTTCTCTTTGACTTCCCTCCTCCTCCCTTTGACTGCCATTGTTTGTCTACAACCATAATGGGTGTAGGTGGTAGTGGCATTTGCAAACCAATTGTGTCAAACATGGAGCATGGTGTTGTAGTAGGAGTAAAGGTGGGAGAAAGAAGAGCGGTTGAGGAGCACCCACCAGGGGCATCAGGTGGCATAGATCTCCTGTCCCAATTGCTTCGTGTGGGACATCATCTTGATGGTGTAGGAGGTGAAGGGGCCACCTCTGCCTAGGGTGACATCATTGGAATTGTGTTGTACCCAAAAGGAGAGGACATCTTTGCTTGAAGATCTGAAGAGCAGAGATAGTGATAAGTTGTGGAAAGAGGTGGCCTATTCCGATCTTCAATAGTAATGGATCATTGTTGAAGGGAATATGGAAAAAGAGGCGTGATGGACAAATGAAAGTGGAGAAGGAGGTAGGATTTCTCCCCAATGAAAGAGTGATGGATTAGAAGATGGGTCAAGGTGAAGACAACCTAGATAGTGGGTGGTGGCGGCCTTAAGAGGACTACTAATGGTGGTGGCTGTTGGGAGAAAGGGCGTTGGCTAGGGTTTCCATCCTCCCTACCTAGGCTTTTCTCTTCTTGGAACTCTTAAAACTTAAGAGTTCAAATAAGACCTCTATAGGCTACAAAGAGATAACAAGCACACCTTAAGCAATGTGGGACTAAACCCACTTACGACACAACTTGTGATCTTTGCACGGTTCCTTTCATTTAGAATTTAACTGTATTCAAGATTATGAGCTGTAAGTGTTGTACTGCCCTTGTTCCTTTCTTTTTGTCACTTTCTGTATATATGATGATGAAATTTTGAAGCACTTTTCTATAAAAGTACCACTTGGAAAACTTCCTTCCTCCTAGTATATGCAAGTTAAGCATTGTCAGTATTTTTGCTTATGTAGCAGAGATACTAAACGTTATTAGGTTGGCATGCTATGCTTTTAATTGCTGGTAGTAGCATTTTTATATTTTGGTTATAATTTTTATTTATTCAAACAATTTCCTAATTTCGTTACCTTTTTTAATAGGGCTGGTCTCTTCATTCTTAATTGTTCTAAGAATATCTTTGAACAGTCTGTGTTGGCTGATTATGAAGAGATATTAAACCAGAGGAGTATGGTTGCCTCAGAAGTATTCATAACTTTAAGAATTAAAAGTATCTTGCACTTGTTTGCATCAATGGGAAGATTTTTAGGCCTTCAGGTAAGAAGTTTATACATTTTTTATTTTATAGTAATTTGTTATAATTCTAGCTAAGGTTCATGCAAGGAAGGTCTAACATTTGAGTCAGAGAAATAATATTTCATGCTTGGTCACATGTGCATGTAGGTGTATGATTCATTAAGCTTACATTGGTACAGACCTAATGCATTGGATTTGCTCTTTTTATAACAGACTAGGGTTTGCCACTTTTGTTTGTGTTATTTTGTGACATGTATAATTGGGAATATTAATTTTAAAATAATTGGTTATGAGTGGGGGGATTTCATCTTACGTATCATATGCAAGATCTATTCTTATGTTTTCTAGTGTGTGATTGTTTCTGGTCCTATTCATATTTTTTCCAATGTATGATTATTCCAACAATCTGTAAATTGTCATTGATTTCTCTGTGGTTACAATTTATATGCCAAATTGCCAACTTTTTTTATAGTTTGCATTGTTTAAAAAAGTTTTTCGACCTTACAAAATATTTTTAAATGTTGCAGGTTTATGAACAAGGTTTGACAATGTTAGAGATACCAAAGTTCATGTTGACTGGTTCAGATCTATTGCTAATGGGTTTTCCACATTGTGGCTCCTCATATTATCTAATGATGCAGCTGGATAAAGAATTCAAACCACTGTTCAAAATGCTGGAGACCCAGCCTGATCCTGCTGGGGGGCTTAATTCTGTTGGTGAAGGCAATCATATCATTCGTATTAATAATATTGACATTGCTAACATGGAATTGGTTGAAGATGAATTGAATCTTAGTCTTGTTATGCGGGAAAAGCTTTTCAGTTCTCCACTTAATGATGATGATGATTCCATTCAGTCTTATGGTCGTGATCTTCCTCCAGATCTCAGTTCAAAACCTTCTTCACAGCGTAGTGGTTGTCCTCAACCAAGTTTTTCATCTGTGGTAGATGAAGTGTTTGAGTTTGAGAAAGGTTCTTCAGCTACTCTTTTGTCCACTGCGAACAAACCATTTAATTCGTCCCCTCATAAGTATGTGTGCTCCACACAAGGAGTAAAAATTGGAGTTGGTTCCCCTAAACAGGAAAGAGGATTACACTATACTCAGATTACTAAGGGTGAAAAAGCTTCTTGTGGTGGTTATGTGTCAGGTGGTTGCTTATATCAAACAAATAATGTCAATGGTTTGCTTCAGAATGGTACTTTTCTTTCGTCACAACCACTAAGAGGATCCTCACCTGCACAGAATATTGCACGGTCAAAGTCTGACCAAAACTTAAGCTCTTTTAGGTCCCCTTCCAATTTGGGTGAGAGTAATTATTCGTATGGCATGAAAGACTTTCAGGCAAGGTTGCCGATTGAAACTTCAAATGATTCCCCCTATGCAATTGTTGGAAGCCATTCCTCTCGCATGCATATGATCCCTCCCCAATTACATGAATCTCAAACATCAGCAACAAGTAGCAAACATGGTACTCTCACAATCTCAATTTTTAATTGTTTTTCTGAATAACATTGTCTCTACATCGTGGAAAGGTGTTCACATAACTAAATAAGAATCAAGCTTGTAACATGAGATGGTGTCTTTCTTATTTACTTTTTTATACCTCTTCAGTTGTTTACTGGTTTTATTGCCTACTTTTCAGATCAAACTTCAACTTACATGATTTCAAATGCCTCTGGCCATCATACTGTTGTTAAACAGAACAAAAATCCAGGGAAGCGGACTCTTTCAGACATGCTTTCTTTGATTCCATCATTAAATGAAAGTAGTTGTGGAATTCATAAAAGAAGGAAAATGAACTCAACTGCATCTTGTTATCCTATTAATTCACGGACACCCATTTCCCTAGAAGCAAAAAAGAAAAAGAGATGTACATATGGTAGTTTGCTTGCAGATTCAAATTGTGAAGTAGCCCCTAATATATATCTTACATCTCTTCTTCATGTGATTAGACACTGTTCACTATGTATAAAACATGCTCAGCTAACAAGCCAGATGGATGCTCTTGACATTCCATTTGTGGAAGAAGTGGGTCTTCAGTGTCCATCATCAAGCCTGTGGTTCCGACTTCCATTTGTGAGAGATGATTCATGGCAACATATATGCTTGCGGCTTGGTAAATCAGGGAGCATGTGTTGGGATGTCAAAGTGAATGATCCATACTTTAAGGAGTTGTGGGAACTTCAAAAAGGAAGTACTGATACACCATGGGGTTCTCGTGTTCATATTGCTAATGCATCTGACATAGATTCTCATATACGATGTGATCCTGAGGGTGTTGTTCTCACCTATAGGACTGTTCAATTTGATAGCATTAAAAAGCTAGTGTCAGATTTGCAAAGGATTTTTAATGCACGCCTATTTGCATGTGGCATGAGAAATCTCCTCATGGTTAAAGCTGATGAAATGCTGGAAGATGGAATTCCAGAGGATAAAATAAAAATTTCAAGGAAAAGACATGGTGATTCTAACGATAAGATGTCTGAACAGATTCGTAGAGTGTTCAAGATTGATGCAGTTGGTCTTATGAGTTTATGGTTTTGCTATGGTCCAGTGCCTGTGATTGCCCATTTTGTTGTTGAATGGGAATCAGGGAAAAATGGTTGCACAATGCATGTCTCTCCCGACCAGCTTTGGCCACATACTAAGGTATAATGAGTTCTCTGCTTAAATTTTGGTGGGGACTTTTTAGTGTAGAAGGAAATCATAATATTATTCCAAGAAAGTGAATATATATATGAGAACTATTACTTAACCTATAAGAAGTCAATTATTTAATCTAAAAGTAATTTAATCAATTTCCATATGATGATTCATTTATTTCTTAAAAGATACATTTATTCTGACAGTCCTTAACCTAGAGCATCTATTTTGCATATTTCGCATAGATAAAACAAAGAAATAAACTTGAAATGAAACTACATGGTTGATTAACACTAACCCAATAGTAAATGGATTAAGGTTCAAGTATAAATGGATTGATTCATTTAACATGTGCGGTCGATTGATTCAATTAGGTTCAGATTTACAAATTCAATCTATTTAAGACCATGAACTCAGTTTATTTATTTAGTTAGTTTTAAGTTTCTAACTTTAATGTTGAATAGTTGATTAGGGATATGTAATTAATGACCGTAAGTTGTTTAATATTTGTAAAAAATTTAAAATTTTGATCATAATCCAATAAAAAATTTGATTAATTTGGTTAATGGGTCAAAGAGATTAGATGTTGACCTGTTTAACTCATTTAATTGATTAATGAAAGATGAACTAGTAAAATGGGTCAAGTTGTTTAATAAATGGGTTGCGTTTGAGTCCGTATTTTTGGTTTGGTTGATAATTTGTTGGGTTCAGGTTGACCAAAAACAAGTTGGGCCATGAATGGGTTAGATTCAAACCCAACCCTTTGACCCATTCTGCTACTCCTCTCAGTGGTAGCAGCATGATGCACATAGTAACAGTTATCGCTGTACTTGTTTGAATAGTAGTGGGAATAGAGTCCGTGAGAATCACCCTATCCTTGTTCAAGAAATATTCTGTCTTCGTGCAAATTTGATTGTTGTCTGTTGAAGCATTTGTACTCTAGGGATATCTTCATATATTGTTGATATACTAATGACAGTGCATTGCATAGTTTCTCTCTTTCTCTTGTTTAAAATTTGCAATCTTTTTTCGTATTCATGTCAAACTTGCCTTCGTTTTGGTAGATGAGAATTAATATTTGTGTGAGAATACGAATGATGCCTGCTATACAATCTATTGATCCTTCCCACTGACAATGTCTCAAAAGTTCCTCTATGTAACTCCTTTTTTCTTAGAACTTTGGTGCTCTTATTTTGGAATTTCTCTAATTGAATTCTATTTATGCAGTTTTTGGAGGATTTCATTAATGGGGCTGAAGTAGCATCTTTTTTAGACTGTATTCGTCTTACTGCAGGACCTTTACTTTCTCTTGGTAGTGCAATACGACCTGCAAGGGTCCCCCCTCCTGTTGCTGCTATCCTCTCCCCATCACTTAAACAGAATGGTATTGCACAGGGTCAAGTAATGTTGCCAAATGCTTCATCAAACAATATTATTCAGCATGCGTCTTCTGGTTCAGCAGTTAGTGGTGTTGGTAGCCCTCTTGGGTCACACAGTATCCATAGTGCTGCCATATTATCGTCTGCAGGTAGAGGTGGACCTGGAATAGTTCCGAGTTCACTATTGCCAATTGATGTATCTGTTGTGCTACGTGGTCCTTACTGGATTCGGATCATTTACCGTAAGAAATTTGCCGTTGATATGCGCTGCTTCGCAGGGGATCAGGTCTGGTTGCAGCCAGCAACACCTCCCAAGGGTGGTCCTGCAGATGGGGGTTCACTGCCATGCCCACAATTTCGGCCTTTTATTATGGAGCATGTTGCTCAGGGTCTGAATGCTTTGGAAACTAGTTTCACAGGTAATTTGCATACAGGTGGTCTATTGAGTTCAAGCAATGCAAATGCAACATCAGCAGTAGTTCAAGCAGTTGCTAATGGAAGCCGAGCTAGTGTTGCAGGTAATGTCGGAACATCCAGACCAGGGTCTACAATTGTAAGCCAAGGATCAGGTGGCTTGAGCCGAGTAGGAAATGCCATGTTGGCATCTTCAAGTCTAGCAAGTATGTCTGGACTACCATCTCGTATGTCTCCTACTACAGGTGTACCAGTTCATGTTAAGGGTGAATTGAACACTGCATTTATTGGGCTTGGGGATGATGGTGGCTATGGTGGAGGATGGGTGCCCCTTGCTGCCCTTAAAAAAGTGCTGCGAGGCATTCTCAAGTACCTTGGGGTACTATGGTTGTTTGCTCAGTTACCTGAACTTTT
This sequence comes from Amphibolis antarctica, assembly GCA_024699675.1. Classification (NCBI taxonomy): domain Eukaryota; kingdom Viridiplantae; phylum Streptophyta; class Magnoliopsida; order Alismatales; family Cymodoceaceae; genus Amphibolis; species Amphibolis antarctica. The sequence continues at coordinate 33,800 of JAMKPZ010000080.1, forward strand.
AAAAGACATACTTGGTTCAATCTTAAAGGAAAATGAGGGGGCACTTTTGAATTTGGATCAGGAGCAGCCAGCATTGCGTTTTTTTATTGGGTAGGTCATTCTTGATTGCATAATAATAGATGTTAGTTCTATTAAAGTTGTAATGCATACATACTGGTTTGTCTTTCATCATCTCCGCTCTATGAGATGTCCCAATGCCCAATTCCCGAGTCTTTCAAGGCAAACGAGCACATGAAATTCTGCCCTCTTTGTTTGGAGAGTGTATAGTACATAACCTCCATCCATAAGTAGAGATGCTGTTTTCTAGGATTCAAAGATCATATGAATGAGAAATTTTTTTAGAGGATTGTGCAGTTTGATCTCACACACAACACATAGTTATCAAAAGTCAAAATACTTTTGCATATGAAAATTATGTTCATTAAGCTTTTACTACCTTATGTTCATTAATATCTTTTGGTTGTAAAATTGTTTATATTTTGCCCGTTCTTTTTATATATATTGCTACTTAAATAGATATCTGCTTGTTCCAATTTTGCATTTTTTCTAGAATTATCATGGAATTGATGTTTACTCACCATGGCATTCTTTTGCAGGGGATATGTTTTTGCTGTGAGTGTACATAGAGTGCAGCTTCTTCTACAAGTATTGAGTGTAAAACGATTCCATCATCAGCAACAGCAGCAACAGCAAACACAAAGCAACACCCAGGAAGAGTTGGCCTCCAATGAAATTAGCGAAATATGTGATTACTTCAGCCGTCGTGTTGCCTCGGAGCCATTTGACGCTTCCCGAGTTGCGTCTTTTATAACCCTTCTGACACTTCCCATCTCTGCCCTCCGGGAATTCTTAAAGTTGACTTCCTGGGAAAAAGGTTTGGCACAAGTTCAAAGTGGAGATGTAATCGCCCCTGCCCAACGTGCTAGGGTTGAGCTGTGCTTAGAAAATCATTCTGGCATGGTTCTGGATGAGAATGCAGAGAATTCATCGTTATCAAAGAGTAACATTCACCATAATCGAGCACAAAATTCAGTTGAATTTTCACTGAACTTTGTTCTGGATTCTACACTCATACCTCATGTAAATGCTGCCGGGGGAGCTGCCTGGCTACCTCACTGTGTTTCCGTCAGGTTGAAATTCTCATTCGGTGAAAATATCCATGTATCGCTTGTCAGAATTGACGGAAGTCATGGAGGAAAGGCTTGCTGGTCCAGACCTGATGAGTGGGACAAATGCAAGCAAAGGATTGCCAGAGCTGTGGATGTTGGGAATGCAAACCCCACTGGAGATATCAGTCAAGGTCGCATAAAAGTGGTTGCTGAAAACCTGCAACGAACCCTACAATCATTTTTGCAGCAAGTTAGGGATGCTTCCGTTACTTCTTCTGCCTCCGCTCCTTGATCATCATCATTCATCATCATTGTGCAGACCACCGCACTTTCGTCTAGTCCTGGGATAATAACTAATTGCACGGCAGCTTTTTCCAGTTGATCGGCTTACTTGCAGACACTCTTTAACCACATCGACCTCCCTCCAGTGCAGTAAAATTTTAAGCCACTTTGCGAACGATTCAAGATCTGGGTTCTTTTTATGTATTGTCACACGACTGATGACCACGAAGCTGAGGCACGGTGGACGCTATCGATTCCAGAGATTTGGTACCTATGATAAATCAAACGCTGTATATAATTTTGGGGATCAATTGAATCTCCGTTGTAAAACCAGGTGAGTGGTGTTTCCTTGTGTACATACGTAAAAGAGTTGTACCATAAAATACTTGCCTGTAAACGACGTCACTTTTTGGTGAGGCTCGATTCCATTTGCCCATAATTCTACTTAGACCTCGTTAAGGGCAGTTTTCATCAACTTTAGAGGTTTTTGGATAGAGTTGAGAAGTTGAAATTAGTGTCGTGAATGAAATTGAATATGTATAATAATTAAAAAGGCGAAAATTTATATAATAATAATAATGTTAAGAGTTATTTTGAAAGTTGACTGAAGTTGATGTCAAATGATGCCTTAATTCTGCAGGGTGGATGACAGTAAATTCATCTCGTGGTAGTCTGTTTTGGGAAATTTGGAAATGATTTTGTAGAACTTGTGTTATGCTGGTCATTATCATTGAAGTGATATCTTAATGATTAAGGTATTTTTCTTAAGACTTAAAAGTTTCGATCTAAAATTTCGCACAGGTAATACTATTTAAAAGAAAAATTTGTGCTGACCATTGACACACTTTGTAATTCTTATCAAATGCTGTGTTGTGCTAGACGTAAGTCACATAGATTACACTAAAGGGGGGGTTTGTGCAGCAGTAAAAGCAAGAAAAAGAAGGAAAAAAAAAGGGGTTAGGTTTAAAGTTTAAGTATTTGTGTGAATAAAAAACTGAGAAAATTTTCTGTTACTTTTCTGATTACAATACTAAACATTTCTTCTCTTTCTCACGCATCGGCCCAAATTTTTTTAGGCATTCGTGCGGTCGACAGCCTAGGTACGGTTTATTATTTTAATTTTTAATTTTTTTAATATACCATTAATATAATTTATAAATACTAAAAAACTAATTAAAGATAAGATTTGAACTACAATTATGTAATACTTATTGACAAACTCAAATTATCAAGTTATATACAATGTATACTATTTAATGAAAAATATTAAATAAAACATAATTTTAAAAAATTACAAAATTATTTTTATGTCATGTTGTATCAATCTATATGTCAAAAGCGGATTGTATCGTGTTAACATGAAAACACTAGAACGTGACTAGACATAATTCATCAAATTATGTCATATCATTGAAGTTTGATTGACCAAGTTAAATACGACTTTGTTGACACTTTTACATCATGTTAAAGTAATATACGTTGAAGTAAGTAATCACTTTAAATTGAGAAGAACAAATTTGAAAGAATTCATTTTAGAAGATCAAATACTCTATAAGAATTTGCATTGAAAAAAACGCCCCTTAAGTTTAAATGATGAGAATGGTGAGAAATAATAAAGCAAATTTTTAACAATTTTTTACTATTTCTCGTACTTTTTAAGGACACAAATCTCTCAAAATTAAAAAGATAATATTTAGTGAAAGAAAAGTAATGGACGTAATAGTCTTTTAGCTATCTAATAATATATCCGAAAGGTTTGTGTTAAGTGGAAATTTTGAAAATAGAAAATATTTAAAAAAAAATCAAATTTTTAAAAATTTGTGTTAGAGAGAAAATAGTTTTAAATTTTTCATTAATATAAATAGAATGATTTTTTTTTAATGTCCAATGCTCTCTCTTCTGAAAATCTAAAAATTTTCACCACAAAGGCTTCCTTGTTCCTTTTCCATGGATATCAGGGAGGAGGTAGACAACAAGGGAATCAATGGTGTAAAATTTAAAAAATATTAATAAAAAATTGATTCAACGTATTAATTTTATTAATTTATCACATTAATTCATTGCATTAATAAAAAATTAATTTATTATTTTTCAGCTGATGTACTTTATTAATTTGATAATTTAAATTCAAATTTATTTTAAAATATTTAATTTTTAGAAGTTTTGTTTAGATCTATATATGTACAATTTCTTTTTTGATTTTCCGTGACGTGCATAAATTATATTATAATTTTTTTCATTTTCAAATTTTCTATTTCCATTTTTGTTTTTATTTTTTAAAGTTTCAATATACATAGACAAATCAGTCAAAAGAAATAGAAAAGAAAAGTTTGAAAGTAATAGAAAGAAAATAGGTAAAAAGCGGGGAGAAGATGTAAAATAAACAATTTAAATAGAAATATTAAATGCAAAGGTAAAAAATTTGACCTTAATAAATTACAAAAAATAAATAAGTTACCTTTTTTTATCGAAATTGCCAAAAATAAAAATTTATTGTCAATTCTTCATAGATTGAAAATAGTTAGTGTTTCTGTTTTTTTACCAATTTAAGTGCATAATGTACACAAATATCAATGTAAGACCTTTTTTTAAAACTGTATTTATTACGTATATTTATTTATTTATTATGTTACATTTAATAAATATTTTTAATATTTTAATCAAAAATATTATATCAAAAAATTATAATTTTTTTTTAAAAATAAATTTTATCTTATTTAATTTTACATTTTAAACAGTAAATACACATTGGATAAGGGTAATTAAAAAAATAAATACGATTTATTAGTTTTTCAAGGACCTTTTCCGAAATAACACGGGCCGTACGCCGCGAACGGCCGACGACACGGTGGATCTGAAATAAAAGGACGTCGAGGGGCGAACAGAACAATCGAAGGACGGATTCAGACGCCTTTTTCTTGAGCCTTCGCCGCTTCTCCATCCACATCACAAAGGTACAGATTCGAAACCATTGATTGTTGTTTGGCTTCTGCGCACGGTTCTTCTGACACTCAAATCCTTTAGGGAATGGAATCTTTGCTGTTTTTTTTCCCCCCTTGTTCATGGTGATTGATGTTTTCACAATCCTGCAACGAGAGGTGGTTTGGTGCCTTCGTTGTCGTCCTTTAGTTTGGGATGCTGAAGTGATCAGGGGGTGGGTATCTGTCCAGGGAGAATTAGGGATTTTCTGTATCTGTGGAGCTTTCGGTTTTTTTAGGGATATCTTCTGTCATTCGTCAATAGCACCGGATATTTGTTTCTTTTTTTTCGTCTACGTGGTTGTGTGAGAATAATTTCGTTGATTTTGAAAGTCTAATGTTGTTTGATTTTCCAGAATTTTTGTTTTCCATTAGTTAATATTTTCTTTAAGGGCTTTTATGTATGTTTATATCTTTCAAATGAAGTCGATCTTTTTCATGAGAACAATTTCTCTTCTTTTAAGAGCTTTTATGGTCTGGTCCTCAAGATATCGTGAACAGATTATTTTGTTTCTCTGTCAATTTCTCTGCCATTGCACCTTTTAGTTTCTTCTTTGCAGTTTGGGACTCTATTTAATGTGTATCTAGAGTTTTCTATCATATAGTATTGTACAAGTCATCATATTTCATATATAAATAACGACCTCAATATTCTACTTGATCATCACACTGTATTCTATCAGGACTTATTCCCTAACTATTTAATGCAGATTTGGAAAATTTGTTCTTCATGAGTTCTACAAGCACTGTGACTTCAACTGTTTCCTGTTACTCGGGGAACCAGCATAACTTTCTCTGGATTTTGGTCTGCATGCTCCCAGGGCTTCTGGGAGCTCAACTTGCACGAGTGAACTTCCAGTTGTTCAAGGCTATCATTAGGAGCACATCATCATCAGTTTGTTTCTTAAATGCTTTTGGTGGAAGGCAGCCTTAGTTGAGGGACCATTTTTTGTTTTTTGCTTGCGGTTGTATTGCAGTTGAAATTGTTAGAGATGGTTTCTTCTCAACTTACCCAATTGAATAAAACTGATGCTCATAAATCATTACACAAACGGTTGATGCTGTCCGTTGTCCACACTGATTCAATTTCTTCAGAGCAAAGGGAGCTGGACTTCTCTGATGTTTTTGGCCCTATGCCAGATCAGGCTTCACTTGATGTAAATCCAGTGGACGAGGTGGATTCAGTATCTGGATTGAATCCAAAAGGAAATGTTTATGATGACCCACTAGTAATTCTAAATCGATCCCATTCATTGGTTGGACCTGCAGCATGTGTTAGGAAGTCATTCACGCTAAGTGCGGTGAACATTCATGAGTCAGATAGTGTATTGGAACTCAAAGATTGCATTCAAAAAGAGATTGGATTAGAATTTCATAATCAGTCAATTGATGAATCATTAAAGATGATTTGCTGCAATGGTGTGGAAGCAAAGAAGGATGGGGGTGTAGGACTTGATGACTTTGAGGTCCTGAAGCTAGTTGGTCAAGGTGCATTTGGAAAAGTTTTCCAAGTGAGAAAGAAAGACACCTCAGAAATATATGCAATGAAAGTTATGAGGAAGGATAAGATTATGGAGAAGAACCATGCTGAATACATGAAAGCCGAGAGAGACATTCTAACAAAAGTTGACCATCCTTTCGTTGTCCAGCTGAGATCTTCATTTCAGGTATATGATGCATCAGTTTTGTTGCACTTCTTAAGAGAGATTTTTATGTTTTGGCCCTTTTTTCTTAATAATACTACCATTCCTTGCGTTTCTGATTTTTTTTCTCGTATGGTAAATAAATTCAGGACATGTCTATACATAAGTGAGAAGCGTGTAAAGATCTGGGGTTTATAATTCCGATATTTTAAAGAATTGTCATGTTAGTTCACATGTGGTTTGCATTGCATGGTTGTCAAATTGATCGTAGTATATTAGTATTGTTAGGATTAAATGTCTTGATACATTGTTTTATATGTTCTATTTTATTGTAAAAGCCTTTTTTTCTCAAATAAGAACTTAAATAGGTTGTTTTCTAAGATTCAAACCCATACTTTTGATATTATATGGACTAATTTTACCATTGCATCAAGTCCTTGTTTAAGTCATCACTTGTCATTACAATTATGTCTTATATGTAGATATTTAAGATATTTCAGAAATTAAATGTCTAAGAAGTCAAATCAAATGCCTAAGAAGCAAGAAAAGGTTTGCAATGTTGTACTTCAACAAGATTTGGTTCACCATTGGTTAGGTCATAAATTCACAAGATAAAAACTACACAAGGTGATTTACTGGTTGAAATTCCACTTTCCCATGCAGACGAAGTACCGCTTGTACCTTGTGCTTGACTTTGTGAATGGAGGGCACCTATTCTTTCAGCTTTACCATCATGGGTTATTCAGGTATTTTAATTTGCAACGTTATGTTTCTACCTTTAAACATGTAGTTGATAGAAAATTACAAAAAAGTGTGGGTTTTACCTGCAGAGAGGACCTTGCGCGAATTTACACTGCTGAAATCGTCTCTGCTGTTTCACATCTTCATGCGAATGGTATAATGCACAGGGATCTTAAACCTGAGAACATCCTTTTGGATGCCGATGGCCATGTAAGAGTCCTGTTAGCTTATGCTGGTTTCATTTTTCCGAGAACCAGTGACTAAAGTATCCTTCTTTAAAATTAGGCTATGTTGACGGACTTTGGCCTTGCAAAACAATTTGAAGAAAACACTAGATCTAATTCCATGTGTGGAACAGTGGAGTACATGGCACCAGAGATAATTCTCGGGAAGGGTCATGATAAAGCTGCTGACTGGTGGAGCGTTGGCATTCTTATGTTTGAGATGTTGACCGGAAAGGTTGGTTTTCTTTTCATCGAATACGTTTGTCAATTTTTTGGAGTACTTGCATTCTTTTCTTTTTTTTACTCTATGGAAAATTTTTGTGGAATGTAAGCGTACATTTTATGTTGCTTTTCGAATTATTCCAATGTAGTAACAAGCTGATAAATTCTAACCCTCCAGCAGTATCACCATTGCACCATGTACCTAATAAACTAAAAATTCAATGACGAAGAGTTGTTATTTTAATGCAAGATTTCGTGGTTCAATGCTGATTCCCGTTTTATCAGTATCTTTTTATCTAGTGCAATTGCAAAATGATAGAGTGGAATTTTTACAGCCACCTTTCGTGGGCAAGCGGCAAAAGATCCAGCAAAAGATCGTGAAGGACAAGATAAAGCTTCCTTCTTATCTCTCTGGTGAAGCGCACACACTGCTGAAAGGGGTATGCGGTTGGATTTTCCTGTGCCGTGTTTAATTTCAAGTCTTCCCTGTGCGTGCCATCACCGAGAAGCTTTTGGCCACTTTCAGCTACTTCAGAAGGAAGCATCCAAACGCCTTGGAAGTGGACCTGGTGGAAGCAACGACATCAAAAACCACAGATGGTTCAAATCCATAAATTGGAGGAAGCTCGAGAGCAGGGAAGTGGAACCAAGCTTTCGGCCCAATGTTGCGGGACAGCTTTGCGTCGCCAACTTCGAGGAGAAGTGGACCAACATGCCGCTGTCGGATTCCCCGGTTGGCAGCCCCGTTGGAGCATGCAACTTCGTTGGCTTCAGCTACGTGAAGCCCTCACCTCTGCGCCGCTTTTGCTGACCTCTGTTCATCATCCGCCACATGCTTCACACCGCGATGACTTGGGTAACGCTCATTTCCCTACTTTTCCTGTGATTCTACGTGTTTCTTTTACAGTTTTTTTCACCTGAAATAGCCCTCTGCTACCAATCCTGTTGGTGTTGTGGTACTCACCTTCTCCCTATCCTACCTTGTCGTGCACTAAAAACACCATTCCTCACTGAAAACCCATACCTCACGAGCAGAGGTACACCTTGTTATGACTTGAATTTGAAGATCGGCGCACCAATTTAAGGGTGCGCCGAGGTCCGTGCTTGTTTTTCTCTCTTTTGTTATTGTGGGGGAGTTCCTCTTCGGATGGCTTTTTGTCTACTTTATTTTTCATCATTCAGTTTAGTTTACTCAACTTTCATTATTGTGTTGCTCAAAAGTGTTTCATTACTGTGCAGTTTCAGAGCTCTACGGTAATGAGAGTTTGCTTGAAGTTCTTTAAATTTTTATTTTTTTTTAAAAAAAGGTAGAGATTCTTGTTGTCTCAAGTCACATGATTTGACCATTTGTAATTCCACTGTTGTCAAAGATGTCAAACCTGACAGATCTTTTGATTGCCACATCAAATTATACAAAATTAGCAATACAAAAAGTATTGAAAGTGAGGATGATATGATGATTCAGGTGATGTAAATTTCTTGCACTGCCTGAATATACTAATATGTGTATTAATTGTATCACTCGTGTTCACGTACTGTTTATGTTTTATTCAAACATAATTTCTTATTTAATGGACAAAATATAGAAATGTTAATATAGGTTGTTCCAAAGCTAATAATAGCTAATAAGGGAGTGTTTGTGTAAGTGAAATTTAACGAAAAAGAAAATAACGAAATGTTTGTATAACGACGAAAAGTGAATAAATTTAATACTGAGGAGATCATCATTTGGTAAGTAGCCAATGCGAGCAGCATTCTCGAAGGCAATGAATATTATGAATCCCATCGTGAGACAATGAGGTTTTATTTGTGTACATTTGTGTATGTTTAAAATATGAAAAATAGATATTTAAGAAAAAGAAAAGAAAAATTAGGAAGCAGAAACATTTTTAAGATGGTTTATGTTGTGAAAATTTTAAAAAATTTATAAATTTTTTATATTTTAAAATTTTAAATGTAGTTTTACATTTTCTTTATAATCATTAGTTAGATAAGACATAATGTTAGGAAAATATATTGTGATAAAATTTTTGTTAATTACAAGAAATTTTTTTACAAAAATGAAGAAAAAAATTTATACTTATAATAATATTTAAATTTAAAAAAAAAAATTTAAGATATACAAATACCTAAAAATTTTAAAAATAATAAAAAATTTTGACGTACACAAATATCTCTTAATGGAAAGAGAAATGGAATGTAATGAAAAGTTGTACACAAATACGCAAGATTTTCGACTCTTCAGGAAAGTAATGGAATGGGCATGAAAAATCCACTGCCACTTGAGTTAAAAGAGATGGGCATTTTCTACCATATCAACTGGTGCATCTATTGATTGATACTCCAGTACAGAAAATAACATCATCTTTGGGGTTGCAGGCATCGGACCCCTTGCAATTAAGCACAGAAAAATGAAGGAATTTTATCGTCAAGTGGGAACCCACAGTGCACTGCAACAGAACTCGTACCATTTGACAATTACAACATGAGGAAGACAAACTGAAATGGAACGCGCTGATACATAGCATGCTCTCTACACCAAGTGGTGCATGGTTGACATGTACGTGAGAAGAACCTGCAAAAGTAGTTCTTCATAAACTCTGATACTGTAGTTTCTTCTCCATCCAGCCGATTATATCAGCATAGATCTCATCACGTTCTGGCTCAAAGAGGAGGTCATGCAAGAAACCCTGGTAGAGTTTGATATCCTTGTATGTCGACTCGGCCTCGTTGTATAGATCCTGGGAAGCCAATGGATCGGTGACCCTGTCAGCGGTACCATGTAGAACGAGGAAGGGGATGGTGACTGATCCGATATTCTGCATCAAATACGATGAAAGACGGAGGATCTCGTGTCCCGTTCGGACCCTTATGGGCCCAGTGTAGACCAAAGGGTCGGAATACTTGGCCAGTAGGGCAGCAGGGTCCCTAGAGACTGGGATACCCCTTTTATTTGCACCTTTGAATTGTAATCTAGGAAAGAGGATTGAAAATATTGGAGCAATAGCCTGCAAAATGAGAGGGGACGGTTGTTAGTTTCGCTTTTATTTTATGTTTCCACCAAAAAATTGATTTCAGTATTTCCTGATGAAGAAGGTGTCAGTAATCAGACTCCTAAAAACGGCTGGGGGGTATCCTAGCAGCTTTAAGCCGTCACTCAAAACACAAGAACGTTTACAAATTATGCTTGTAGCAGTAAACACTTACCCCAACTATTGGATGAACAGGTTTCACACGCAAAGCTGGTGAAGTCAATATGATACCTTCTACCATGGCTTGAATATAGGGATATGAAGCTGCCTGTAAAAATATATACCGTATAATTGGAGACATAAAGGTATGGAGAATAAAAAATGACCCAAGAGATGGAATTTACCTTCAAAACCACAGCTCCACCAGTTGAATGACCAAATAGAAAACATGGAACTCCAGCATTTTCTGATTTTATTTTATCCAGAAATGCACCCTTGAAATATGTAGTGGAAGAACCTCAATAAAAATAATATAATTTCATTTACGGCAAAGTAGTTAAAATACACTCAGAAAAACATATATATTGAGAACGCATGAGCACACTGCCAAACTTACAGTGTCAGCAACAACATGATCGAGGGAATGTACATAGCCATGCAATCCATCACTTCCACCATGACCTGTAAAAAGTTACTTGTTTCATTGCACAAGTCTATTTCATTCTTCTCGAATGATTGTTTGGAAGTTTTTGTAAATTATATTAAGTGACATTCGAATGCAGCATTTGAATCCAAGAATTGAAGTGGGATCAAAATTTTAAATTTTCATTCAGGAAAAAGGATATATTGGGCTAGCAAACTGCGGAATATCCTCCATGAAGGATATACCCAACCATATGATTAAGTTTTTATCAAACTGAATTTCAAAGAAAACAAACATCCTGCCGCAAAAGTTAAGAAAACTTAAGGAATTACAAAGGACCACACAAGGAATGCAACCACAAGACAAAAAATAACAGAAAACTGAAACATACCCATCCAATCCATAGCATATACACCAAAGTTTGAAGAGGTAAGTTGCTTTGCAAAATGAGCATATCTTCCACTGAAAAACATGGAAAAGAATTGTCATGCTGTTGCAAAAATAACTAGGCATGTATGCACAGAATTTGAGATGCGAAACAGTTATTGTTAACCTGTGCTCATTGAGTCCATGTAAGATCACCAATATCCCCCTACAATGATTTGCAAAAAGAGAGATTAGGTACACATGCATAATTAATATAAACAATAGGAAGAACCAATCTATATGACTCAACAAATATCAACATTACTGAGATGAGAGTAAATACAGAAATATAGACAGATTAGGTATTCTTTAGAGACAGATTTTAACAATTAACTTTGACTTGAAGTTGAGGATAGCCGACCTTAACCCCTCACTCAACCTTCATTCTTTGTTCAATATTTAACATGAAAACAAAAAAAATGTTAAACTTGGAACAATGCTATGGAGATTAATTAAGCTCTAAATAGTTGGAATGCAATGCTAAATTTATACAGTTTAATATTCGATTCAGTTTGAGATCATTAGAGCTAATGTTTAGAAATGAAAACTACAACACTTTTCGTTGTCACGTAAACAAATATTATTTTAAATTACTTTTCATCTCACTCTCAAAATTATAATGTTTTATATTTTACTTTTCATCTTTCAAATTATATATCACGCAATTTGCATGTACAAATATTATAAAGAAAGATTCTAACCTGTGCTAAATACCTATAAACTACAAAGCTTGACGGAATCAACTTGACAATTGATTGTTATTAATAATAAATAGATATTATGACCAACCTTATATTGTGTGGCTTGGGATTGTTGTTGTTCAATAATAAATGTATATTCGTCAACAGTTTTGATATCCATTTCCCATAACTCTTCCTTTATCATCGAACCTACGACTACCTATCATTGTTTAAAATCACAACCATCTTTCATCTTATTCTTTACTTCTCAAACTTTCAACATACTTTATATCATATAGTTCACATGAAACCACATGGCATGCAATAGACGCCAATCTCGCAAACATTGGATAAGACTTGGAATACAGAAACCATCAGATTATCCTTGGGATCAACGAATAACGTGTATAAACATTTAAAAAAAAAAAAACAAAGGAAAGAGGAAATGAGAATCCCTAAACAAAACAATTCCTCCTTTTACCTCCAAACTCACCAAATCTCATGCTTACCTCATCTTCCCTGTCGCCGGAGTCCACGATCTACAGAAAAGCGCGTTCCTCCCGGCCCCAACGAAGGTCCATGTCTCCCACCTCGGAATGGCGCCGTCATCCCCATCCACCACCATGTCCACCCCCACCGCCAGGTTTCTCCTCCTCAACGTGTCCTCCTCCTCCTCCCACCACCCCAGTCTGAACCCCCCCCCGCCACGCATCCTCCTTGGAGACGATACCGATGCAGACGCCAACGACGAGACGTTCTTACCTCGTCTGAGTCGGAGAAAGACCACAACCGAGAGGAAGAACGACTGGAGGAAGACGAATAACCGGCGGAGAGAGGCGGGGGACATCAGGGACCGCACACGCCCGCTGGCGCCCGACGTCATCATCTCCTCCACACCTACAACCAACGCCTTCCTCTCCATCGCCGCCGCCATCGTTGCGATCTCGGTGGTCCTCCTCTCCTCCTCAGCTCTCGGTTCTGTTCCGCGGGAAGAGACGACCGGGGGAAGGAAGAAGAAGAAGGAAGAGAAGGATGAGGGAGAAGACAACTGCATGGTCTGCTACCTCGCGGTCTTGCATACGTCTGGCGAGCTGATAGGGAGAATCTGACACGTGGCGAGAAGAGAGGGATGAGAGATCAAGTTCTGCGGGAACAGTGGAACGCACGTTAGAAAATACGGGCAATTTGGGCCGCGGAAGGGCCTTCCGGGAAGGCAGAGTGGGATCTTGTGGGCCCAGGGCTGGTAAGGAAGTTTGCTTTTTCTGGCCTGTATTCAATGCAATATGGTTGCGTTTTTGAATGATGAAATTAATAAAAGAAAATTTTAAAATTTTTTATTGTTAAAATTTTAATATAAAAAATTTTATAAAATTATTTATGTATTTTATAAAAAATATAGAAAATTTTATATTTAATTTAAAATTTTAATATTATAATATAAAAAAAAATTTAAATTTTTATTTTCATTAATTTTTAAAAGATACAGAATTGTATGAGTTAGAGATTTATTTTTTTAAAATATTATTATAAATATTTTGATATAATTTTTTAATATAAAATATTAAAATTATTTAATAAATATTATTACTGACCGTTGTAACGTACAGTGAAAATAAAAAAAAGTATAATAAAAAACAAATGGCAGGCTCCCTTGAAATGGGTGGAGGCAGTGGACAAGAGTGAGATGGTCCAGATGGACTACGCCATGAAGAGGACAATTTTGGTTTCATCTAAAGTTAACTTTTAAAATCAGTTGATGAAAGTAAGTTTAACTTTAATTTTATCTAATTTCTAGAGTTAATTAAAATTAACCCGACCTCAAACCTCGAGACATTTGATTAGAAATAGTTTTAAATTAGATAGATATTGTAACTATATCTCGAAGGAATAATTTTGATTAAGAAGAATTAAATGTCAGGAATAACGTTTTTTTTATCATAGAAATGTTAGTTATAAAGTTTTAAATTTACCCAGCTTTTTAGTTTTTTAATAGAATTAATATTTGATAATATCGATATTTCAATATTATAAGCATGTATTTTACATATTACAAAATGGTTATTTTAAAGATAAAATTTTAAATAAATATTTATAAAATATTTTAACAAATTTTTTTTAAGATAATCAATCATCGTATAATATTTTTACTTTTAGTTACATAACACATATTTCATTCTTACGTATACGTCATATTTCAATATTATACTTATAGTAATGGAAAATTTTAAAAATTTTCATATCTTTTTGGGATGCACAAATACCTAAAAATCTAGAAATTTTTTCAAAATTTTCTTTTACCAAAATTTCTAAATTCCTCTTTAAAAACTACGGAGAGTGTAGAATTGAAAGTAGTAAGATAAATAGAGTTGAATTTCATAATAGGTTTTGTTTATTTTTAATTTTACTTATTGTATAATAACTTTATATAAATTTTTACGTATTACAAATTTTCTTGTATAAATTTTTACTACATTACTTAATATATAACTCAACTCTATTTATTTCATTGCTCTTGATTTTGGTAACATTCATGTGATGCTAAAAGTCACTTTTGAAGTAGTTGGAAGTGATTCCAAAATGCATGTCGAGTAAATGGCATTTTTTGTATATCAATATCTCGTTTATTTTCTCAATTTTAATTTCAACTTCAACTTTACATAAATTTCTAAATATTACCATTATCATAAATTTTTACCTCATAATTTACCATACAACTCTATTATCATTTGCAAAATTATCAACTTTAACTCTTCATGGTTATTTAAACGGAAGCTAAAGTTGAAATTGTATAAATAAATGAGCAACAGTCAGGAGTAATATAAGTTGACATTTGATATAATTACGTTGAATTTAAATGAAAATATAATTATTTAAAATATAAAAATATTAATGTAATTAAAGAAAATAAAAAAAAAAATTTCACGTTATCATTACAGTGATTCTAAAAATAGTAAAAAATAGTTTGTGAATTAACGAGACATTTTTAACTTTTAAAGTTGGTTAAAGGAAGAAATTTACAAATGAGACCGAGGTACGTTCCTTCGGAACCAAAACGAAGGCCGTACGTGACTTGAGGCTTATCTCCTCCTGCGGAGGTTGTAGATCGGTGGAGTCAGTTTTTTTTTTTCAAAAAAAAAAAAAAAAATCCTAGTTCTATTTAAGGAATCAGAGTTCAGTAACGAAAAGAATGAGATCAAAATCACGCTAAAAAAAGCAAACAACGCTAACAAAAATCAAAGAAATGACAACAGATGGATGGACCAAAATTCAAAAGGATCAAGGAGACAACCAGGAGATGACCACAAGGAGCGTCTCCAGCCAGGCAAGACGACCAAAGCGAGAGATGAGCGGTGGAGTGCGCCTGGGCTTCACCTTTGCTTGTGGGAATCGGACACCCGTTGTTGTCAAAAGGAAGTGAAGATTAACGTGAAATAATAAAAAATTTAATTATTATTTTATATTAATATTAAAAGTACAAATATTATCTAAAAGATACAATCGAAAATAACTTTAGCTAATTATCTCTACCCAATCTCACCGCTCGCTCAAAATTCTCGATCAAATCTCTGCCACCGCTTGGGTGTCGCTTATACGCACTTCCTTCATCAACTACACTGTTGTCGTCTTTCCACGTGTTACCTTAATTACAACTGTAATGAAATGAAATAATTAACATGCATAATTTTTGTTATAATATTAATTATGAGATTAATTTAAGTATACATATTTTTTATGTTTAATAATTTTTTTAACTTTTCATTGATAACTTAATCATAATTTTTGAAATTTTAGAATTAAAGTGAGTAAAATTTTTTTTAACTTTTCATTGTATTAATTATAGATTTATATACTGTACATTTAAAAAAAACAAAAAATATTTTCTTTTTATTATGTAGCATACGTTGATATCTTTTAATGATAAACAATATGATGTCTATAATTATTTACTTTAAACCAGTGAGTAAAATATCACCAAGTATATAAACACAAACATATTAAAACGAGTCTTACAAATTATCAAATTTTATCATGGGGGTATATATCTTATAGAAATTTTAAAAAAAAATTTGGATTTTTAGGTGTTAGGTTGGAAAATTTTTTGAAAATTTTATCACTACATCTCTCTTAACCATGTTCATCTTGCCTAACTTTTTTCAATTATTATTGAACTTGTAGTTACATGAAAAATATGAAATTATATTTAAAATATTAAATATTTATAATTTTTTAAATTTCTGTAATATATACAAATAATTTAAAAAAAATTTCATTTCGTAATTTCTTTTTCTTTTTCTTTTTTTAAATATCTGTTTCTCAAAACGTACAAAATGTCAAAATTAAAATCAATTTTTGTTTATTTTCTGGTCCATCACTTTTTTCTTACCTTTTATTTTAACATTTATTAATACACAAACACTCTTTTAATGTCAAAATACGTTTTTTAACCATAATTTGGCCCATTTTAAATAGATATTCATCGATTTAACTTTAAATTATAATTATTTAATATTATATTTTTTACAAATATTAAGATTAAAAAGGCGTAATTATAGATCATAAGAAATTTGAATAATATATTTTTAAAAGATTTAAACCTGCGACGTTAAAAGTTTTTTAAAATATCAATGTATATGTTACAGTCAAAAATAAATATTTACAACCCTAATTTTACCGACGAGCGAGCCATCCACGCCCGAAAACCAGACGCGGCGGCGGAGGCGGAGGATGGATGCTGGTCGGGACGTTCTTCGACCGTCGGTGGTCCACTACTCCGATCTCGTCCGCCTGTCTTCATCGTTGGAAACTGGCTGCTGCTGCTGCTGCCAGAAGGAGCATGAACGGCTGGAATCCATCTCGGGCTGCATATTGGAAGCCCTAGGGCCGTCTGGACCGGGGCTCATCTCCATTGCCGGGGTTCCCGATGCCCCTTCACTACGCAAGGCTCTTCTTCCTCTCGCCCGAAAACTCGCTCTCCTTCCGAAGCACCGTCGCGCTGCAATACTCAAGGTACTTATTGTATGTTTAAATATGTCACCTTTATTCCTTGTTCGGGTTGTCTCCTTTCTCAGTGGTGGTGGTAGTATGAATGACGGGTTCGTTGTCGCAAAACAGACTCACAATGTCATTCTGTTTAACTTGGAAATCTTCAAGTAAATATAACATCCAATGTATGTCGCATGTGGCCGCCGCCGTTGCTATATTTCTGCTTCAAAGAATGACAAAAGCCCTAATTGAAATTGCTTATCGAAGAAGCGCTTATTAAAAAATGTTATTCATTTGAGTAAGTTGCTTGTAAACAACTTATTGAATAAGTTTTAAAATGAACTGTTTAGTGTTTATTGACTTCTATAAGTTAGATAAGCTGTGGTGTTTGGAAATATTTATTATTCAAATACAGCTTATTTTAAATAAGCCAACTTAAAAAGCGTTTTCAAATACTAACACAACATGGATCACTTCTTAGTTAAAACACAAACCATTGACATATCATCGTGTAATGAAAGCATCTTGCCTGATTGGAATCACAATAAGCATTCAAGGTTATGTTCTTATCAACATCAAAGAGTAAACCTTGTGATGGAGCCATGTTTAAGTGATCTAATTGTAGATTGATAACGATTTTTCATTGGGCATTTCATGTATTGACTTTAAGTGCTACAGCACGTAAATGATGTTTGGGTGAGTAATGGTGTGATATATCAATTTCCTTATAAGCTGATCGTATTTGCTAGGTTCTTTGAGTTGTTTCTCACCACAAGGAAAGGAAACATTTGGTTTCGTAGGAGTTTTGACTTGTTTTTCTTGAAGTACATCCAATGTGTATTTTCTTTGTGAAAGAAAGATATTGCTATTAGACCTTATAAACTCTAATCCAAAAAAAACTATTTTAGAGGTCCCAAGTCCTTAAGGTTGAACAAGGATATTTTTGATCCTAACAATATCATGAGAATTATCTTTGAAGATCAATAAATCATCCACATAAATTAGTACAATGGCAATTTATTGGTTTGTATTTTGTTGAATGAGTATTCATTTGGCAATCATATATCTGAGCATCTGATTGATGCTTTCCCAATACATGATATTATTGGCCAAGTTTCCACTCAAATGCATGCATGCCATAACTTTTCTTATCTAAGTAATCTATCACCAAATGCCTTACAATTTATCCAACACTTTTCCACTAGTTGACATCCTCAAATTTATTTTCCAATTCACACTTCATGTAAAGAAGATCTGTTTCCTTTCCCATAACTCGTCTCAGTAATGTCCTCCAGTTTATGGCCTCATGGAAGGAAGGTATATTCTTTTGAAATGCTGTTGCATAGCTTCACAAACAACCATTGTCTTATTTACAAGAATAATGTGGTAGATCACGTTCTTAAAGCATAACACAAAATATACCATCAATTTTTTTTCGTGTAGTGATCTTCCAGGTTGATTTGCTAGTATATGATCAAATCAACTATTTTGTGCGAAAAATAATTTGCTTAGCCCATTAGCCTACTTTCTTCCTGTATTAATTTTTTAATGTTGTGAATAAAACCTACAGGATCATGGGTTAGGCAGTGATGTTCCATTAAATAATCCAGATAGAACCGTCTCTTCTTTTGCTCTACAGTTGAAGCTCCCAGAGGATTATCAATCTACTTTAAACAGATCTAAGCATGAAACACAGAATCATGCCCATATCAAGGATAAAGAATTGGAATCAAACAGGTGTTGCTCGTGTCATGATGATGAGTTTGAGATGTTGGGGGACACATTCAGGAAGTTGGGATTTTGCATGATGGATCTTGGACTGCGGCTTGCACGGATCTGTGATAAAGTGATTGGTGGTCAAGAACTTGAACACGGCATACTAGAGTCATGCTCAGCAAAAGGTAGACTTATCCATTACCATTCAACCCTTGATAATCATTTTCTTAAAGAATCCTCTAAAAGGATGAAAGGATCAAAAAGGGAAGAATCTTTATTATACCCATCATTATCTTCTGGTTCATCTGAGTTTAGGGATCAAGCAAACCCAGCTAGCAGATCCCATGCTACAGGAGAATTTCTAGAACAGTTAAATATAAAACCAAAGGCTACTAGAGCTAAGCATTCTAGGACTTCTGAGTCTAAGTTGTGGCAACAATGGCATTACGACTATGGAATATTCACTATTATTACAATTCCCTTGTTCCTATCTTCTAGCAAAGAGGTGAAAACAGATGCAAAAGACTACTCTGTAAGTGAATGCAGTTCTCCTGATGGACATACATACTTGCAACTGTTTGATGCCTCTAAGAATAAAGTATTATTTATAAAATCAGAATTTGTGGATTTCATAATTCAGACGGGAGAATCTGCTGATATCCTGTCAAGAGGTGTGCTACGTTCTACCCTCCATTCCGTGGGCAGACCTGATGGTTCAGAAAATGTCAGCAGAGAGACTTTTGTTGTATTCATGCAGCCAGCATGGAACAAAGTGTTGCATACATCTGAGCACTTTGATACATCCAACATTGTAGGGAAAGAATCGACAACAACAAACCCTGTTGAAGAAAGTGGTGCATATCAAAAGAAAAATGATTCCAGTATCAAGGCTCTTGCGTCTGATGATTCTCATACACTGAAGCAGGACATACTTAAAAATGTTCCTCCTTTAACATCTCGCTTGAAAGATGGGATGACTTTTGCAGAATTCTCACGGGAAACTACCAGACAATATTATGGTGGTAGTGGTATGCAACCCAGGAGATAGAGTTATATGAAATATTAATCATTCAGAAGTTGAGTGCCATTTTTGTGAAACTGATGTAAATCTGCATACAAGTCTGAATATGTGTTTTTAGATAACCCAGCCTGGCCTTTGAATATATGCTCACTTGTATTATAGCCATGATCTAGATGTTGCACATTTTGCATCTGGACATCTATGATGAAAATGTGTGATAGACCATTTGAATCGGAAAGTGGTCGATGCTTTCAATTCAGCTGTTGCGGAAGTTGATCTATTGTTTCGATGATGGGGGCAAATATTTTTCAAGGAAACAGTGTCACCAGGAAACCTAATAAGGTCTTGCAACCTTTGGGCTTTGTTGCCACTGCTGGTGAGATGATGGTTGGTCTCTATGGATTTGAACTTTAATTGCATAAAAGCTACATGATTGTCTGCCTTTGGTTTAAATTACAGAGGACGTAAATTATGTAAATTTAAGATCATGGAAGGTTAAGATTGTGGGGCTTTATGAGTGTCGTAATCAATTTTGAGTTAGAATATGGAAGATATATTTTATTAAAAAAAATAAATCAAGACACCATGGAATATATCTTAAAAAGTTTAACGTAAAAATAGAAGGTCAAAATTATGTCGAAGATTGTTTCATTTAATCATATGATTTTTTGTCTTTTAAATATTTTTATCTATCACCAAGCGTTTAGTTAAATTACATAAATTTTAATCTTTTCTTACATAATTAGAGATGTCCTCGGCCTCTTACCAGTAATAGCTGTTAACTTTACAGACTGCAAGTTTTGTTGTAGTCTACAGTAGTTCATATCAGTAGTTAATAAATTTTTACGAAGTTAATAAGAATTTTTTTTATAATGATTGGATGGTGGGATTGGGTGGTTTTGATATCAGGTTATTTATCTTTTTTTTTTGGTAATTTATGAAATGAGAGAATACCATGGTTGTTAAGTTGATGGGATTTAAACATCAAGATTTGAAACATACAAGAGAATATGTACACATGCGAGCCTTGTAAACTATTTTTGAAAAATAATATTCCCGGTTACCTTAGTAGCTATTTCAAGTTGGTATGTTTGCTGTTACTGCTTATAAAAATAATTATGGTACAATATACCATAAATCAAAATTTGAACCTTATTCCTGTTGTATTTGTTAAGATTTTTAGATTCAAAAGGCAAAAGTTTAAATTTAGCTAAATTTGATGACACTAAACTTGGGATTATTGTTATTCATTATGACACTAAACTTGAGATCATTTATATTCATTAAATGTTTTAAGAATAGAAGAGGAGAGATATCTTTTCTTATGTGTTGTCGATAACAGAGCTAATGCTTGATCTTCCTGGTCAATCATATTACCGAAAGATGTTAGAAAAGAAGATTCCAATGTCTGATATGGGACGCAAGGAGAAAATGATCACAGGTAATGATGAAAAGATATTTTGGATTGGCAAAAGTGCTCTTCATGTCACTCCATTTTTCTAGATTGTGTATTGCGTCATTGAAATTAACTTAAATAACATGTCTCTAGAAATGTTGCTTCTCAGATATGTCCTTTTCCCAAATGATTTTCCCATGCAAAACTATTTTCTCTCTTGAAAATTCATAATTTTTGAGTTTGAAAATGTTATTGATAAAAGATACAAATGGTAAATGATAAAATTGAAAAATATAACACTAATTTATGGCTTTATAGCACAACCAGTATTGGTCCTACATAATGCTCTTCCCATCTTTTGAGGACTTGTTCTCCTAGATCTTACTCCTCCATCTCTACCTCCTTGTCTTTGGTAGCCAACTCCTCTGGCATCTCTTTCCCAACTCCTTCCTTGGCCTGTTCCATCGATGTTTTGTTGACCGGACACAAATATTTCTGCATTTACTTGAGCAAGAGGAAGAGATGGATCACTAGTCATTATGCTGCCAGATTGGTAATCATATGGAGTGCCAATAATTCCACATCGAGGAAAATGACACTCAATGTGGGTTGATATAATCTAGGCTCTCTTTCTAATAAGGTAAATTCTGAGGTTCGTTCTCATAGATCGTAACAAATGATTTCAAAAGTTAACACAATTTGAATTAGATCTCGGAAGGAGCAACATAAAGATCATGTGATGGTACATGAATACTTAGTGTAGGCTACCATGGATTCTGGGGCTGATATTGTCTAGCCTCTCCTCCTTAATGCCATGGATGTCAAAATGAAAGTTGAGCTTGACAAGCATTGGGATGTTACAGATATTTTCATCCATAGCTGCTATTTTGGATCAAAGACAATAAATGGAAACAATCGAAGATTACATGGAGAAAATTTATGGTGATGAGCCTGCAGGGGAAGGTGAATAGAGAACTGAAGTTGTCAAAATGCATTTTTTAGAAATATACAATGAATATATATCTTTTTGAGAATGGGAAATTAATTGGAAAGTGATGGGAACATATATACTTGAGTAAGAAATTAAAATACATCTAAGGTTTCATACTTTTGATGTATTGACACGGTGGAAACTTTTTAAGGTCCTAATTAAGTATTCGATTGTAGCTTCCATGACTGATATTTTAGCCACTCCTACATCTAAGATTGGCTCCTCTAATCTGATTTAGGCTCTTGACTCTGATGTTCAATGGATTTGCTCAGAACAAGATGGAAAAACAAAGTCATGGTTCTTCGGAAGTCTACTTCCTTTAACTTTTTCAGTTCAAAAATTCCAGAAGCTGTTGGCGTTTTCTTTACGTTTCTTGCAAGGCAAAATAGGGAATTAAACCTCTGACCATGTAAACCAAGAGATAAAGATTAACTACAGAGGGAAGTAGGCATGACCCCAGCAGCAGAAAGATCAACCAAAAAGACAGGAAGAAGGCATGACCCCCAGCAGCAGCCTAAAAAATAAAATAAAAGCATCTTAGCATGGAGTTGTGGTAAAGGCTCAAAATGTGACAACAAGCTAATTATTGCAATTCTCCTCGTTAGCCCAATTCCTAAAGTTAAGATTGATCAGAGTTTGAACTGTGATTTGCATTACAGTAATATTAGAGCCTCCTTGGAGGGATGCAGCATATTGTTCCCACATTAACTATGCTGCTGCATTTAAATAGTCAACTTCAATATCTGAATATAGATTTTTTAATTAAAAATAAGTTAAGGATAGAATTTTACAAAATATCAAGCTGATATATTTTAAGCAGTTCCTCTGAAAATGATATTACTTTTATTTGACCAGGTAATCTAAAAAACAAAGTCAGGATAGGATTCTTTCCAAGAGCTGCTGGTGTTTTCATTAGGTTGGATGGAGCCTTATCTCCCAAAACCAACCCTATTTTCAACCATCGGCTTGAAGAAAAAGTCCAACCATATCTGACAAACCGTGGAATGGTAGATATTGAAACGTACACGACATTTAGCACATATCCATCAATGGATTTAGCACGTAACCGTGGATGAAGTGGGAACACAATCAATTGTATGACTTACGACATCGACAAGTGGAAGTTGGTATGCCATTGGTAAGTGCAAGTGAATTGTGTGATTTATGACATCAATGATAAAGTAAGAGTAAGAGTAGACTTTTATTCATAGCATCTACAAACAAATGCAGTTCATGTAATTTACAACATTTACAAGCAGAGTTATGTTTGAGATTAATGAGTACTTGTTATCATTTACAATTTCATCGTCCTCAAGACTATTATGATTGGATTGGACGGATGGAATTGGCTTTTTCTGGATTGAAATATCTTTGATGGTTTATTAGTTTGATTAAATGATGTATTAAGATTTCCTTGTGGAAGAGAGCATTGAATTAACTACAGATTTATTTAGTTATTTATCATCATATTTTATTATTCGAGCCATATACTTATTTTTATATAAGAACCAAAAATCAATTGAAACTGATCGAATTTTTTTGTTGGGTTTCTCTATATGCATCTACATTGACTTTTTTTTATTGAATTTTTTAGTTCATTTGTTATTGGAATTGAGGATGATTGGCTGAGATTTAATCTTGGTTATTGGCATGTGAATTGAAATTTTTAATTCATTTTTACTGCAACTACACGTAGAATGTAAGATTTTTGTTGTAAAAAAATGACCTCTTCTAAAAAATAAATCACTGAGAGATTGTTGACCCATCGATTTTGGCACTTCTTAATCGAGAGTAAACGCATTTTTGAAATTTACCGTCTCTAAGCATGTTTGGTGTTTGTCCGAAAATTGTTAGAAATGATTTAATTCTTAGAAGATTAACAATAAATACCATCTTGATATTGAAGAATATCTTCAGCCTCACTTATTTTTGGTTGGAAAATTTTGCAGGAGAAGATTGAAGCAAAAATGTTTGAGTTGACTTGGGCTACCACAACTAACGTCTCAAGAGGTGAGAGCAAATTGGTTGATGAAACTCAATACATTTTGTTTTTCTTGTTCTTTCTTGAACATCAGCTGCCTTTATCTATTATTTTAAGATTTTATATGTTGTATCTCTGGTTTATAATCAAGATTTTATTTAATATATTTTTAATCATATTACCCAAAAAAAACTGTTTCGAACGTGTCAAATGTTAAATAACTTGTTTTCGCGTCTTCATTTTTTAAGACTGCATTTGTTCGTAATTTCAATTTTAACTTCAATCTTTCCTTGTAATATAGTTAGAGATGGTTGAAATTATTTTTAATCACTGTTGAAGCTGTGTTTATTTATGATATTGTACGATGTAATATTATTTATTTTATTAGTTCTAATGAGAAACTGTAATGAAAATTAAAATTTATTAAACAAATAGGATCTTTGTTTTTCTTTGTTTTACACGGTCAAATCAACTTGTTTTCTTCGTTTTTTAGTTTTCGATTGAATATGATATGTGGCTGGGAAGATTTGGTTGTCGGCAGTCCAATTAATAAGTTACACGTATTTATTTTACGAATAATGTTAAATATTAGCCTCTATAAGTATCTATTATTAAACAAAATATACATCTTATTATTAATGATTTATTTATTTTTCTTGTGTTTATGGAATATATGAGAATTAACTTAAAATAAATTTAATTTTCATGAATTATTTATTTATGTCAGTAAAATTGAATTAAATTTAATTTATTTATGTCGACAGAAATGAAATTTAAACTTATAATGTATGAATTGTTCAAAATTTAGTTAATTCGAATTTTCTTATTACTTACATTTGACTACTAAACTTTTTTTTTTCGTTTAATTCGTACATAAATACTTTTATATTAAATTTATTTTTATTTAATTTAATTGTATTAAAAAAATAAATTTTTATTAATTTATTTTTAATCAATTTTACATGTATAAACACGCCTTTGGTATAATTTTTTTACTTAACTTTGTTAAGGTTTGCGTAAGATTAATAGAGATACGAGAAATAACGTAATTTTACAAGAAAAGATGAAATTTTAACTTATATGGCTTTTCTTGTCGGTGTGGAGGTGATTCACATGTGTTTGAACGTTTTGACGACTGAGGTGATGTAAAATATTTTATTTTAAAATTAATAGATAACAACTAAATGGAGCTGCCTGTAAAAAAAAACAATTAAATGAAGCTTGCATGAAATAGAATGTTCGAAAATGAGAACTTGGGAAGTAAAGAAAATGAATTTATTCTTTTTGATGTTTGTGCATAATAGAATCGGAAGAATAAATTAGATTTTTTAGTTTCTCCGATCTTACTAAATTCTGACGTTCTCATTTTATAGAAGAAAAACGAAAAGTAACAAGAAAAAATAATATGAAAATAAGAAGAAGAAAAAATAGAATTAAAAAATGTAAAGGAAATAATAAAAATAAAAAATAAGAGAAGTTGGAAATAAGAAAGGAAAAGAAAAAATAAAATGAAAAATAAAATAAGAAAGTAAGATAAATACGAAAAAAAAAAGAGAAAATAAGGAAAGGAAAGATTCGAAGTTTTATTGGGATGCTTATATTTTACTTTCAATTAGTATGCATTTTTCTTAATTTTTAAAATAACCATTAGTTTCTTAACTTTTAGTTGTGATTCTCTATTTTTATTTTTGGACTTTCTATTACCACAAATTCGAAAAATCTTGAAAGATTTTTAGTGATTTAAAAGGATTATTTTTCCCATTTATCCTTTCCTTTTTGAAATTTTTAACTTTCGCAATCGAACATTTGAATATTTAAACTTATTTTTTAAAGTTATTAATCATATAAGTGAAATTTATATAAAAATTTTCTTTAATTTCTCATGCGCACACAAATTAAGTAAAGTAAAAATATAAATTTTTTAGATTTTTCATTAGACACACAAACAATCTTTCTAAATTTTATTTTATTTTACCTTTTTCTTTTTTAAAATTTCTTATATGTACAAACGGGTCCTTAATTTCGTACCGTGGAAAGACCGCTGAATTTCTTTCGTTTTGCCGTGGAAAACCAACCATTTAAATTAGCATTTATTTCAATGGGAAATTGTTAAAATTTTATCTAAAAATTAATTTATTTCGAGTGAAATTTTATATATATATTAAATTTAATTTATTTCTTACATTTAATAATATAATATTATTCTAATATTTTCCAACTTATTTTAAATTTTTTTAACTCCTACAAGTGTTCACAATAAGTATATGTGTATGAATATTATGTTAAAATTATATTTCAAAATTAATTAGTTACGAGTAAAAAATAATTTATATATTAATTTTAATTTATTTTTTACATTTATTAACATGAAACTATTCTAGCAGAAATTAATCAAATAATATATATAACCAAATTCGATGAAGAGAGACAAAACCCAAAGAAGAACATGGGCTCAACAACAGACCCAACCGATAAGCCCACTATCACAGCCCAGTCCATTAAAATTTGTTAAGCCCACTATCAACGAAATCATATATATTTGTTGCATGTATCAGTCTTAATATTTACTTAATCTGTTGTAACCATCTCTTTGTACCTTGATATTGAGAAGGTGAGTTTGTGTTTTCAGAAAGTATACAAATTTGTGAGAATTTATAAAGAATTTAACTTAGTACCTATCATTTCTTATCATTTTTCATATTTTTTCAAGACACAAGTTTTCCTGAATGGTACAACAATATTCATTTACAAACTTCCCTAAATGCATCTTTTGAGCTCCTGCCGATCTCCTTCTTCTCTTCCGTTCTTCGGGTAAAACGTTCCTTGAAGGAACCCAAAAGTGAGATCCGTCAAATATTGAGATTTCCAGCAAACCTACGTAGACGTATACAACGACAGATCTCCTCCCTCATCGTTAATTAGTTTTAAGTTAAAATTTGACATACTGTAATATAATTCAGTCAGAACTCTCCTAGCTGCTACAGCTGTACTGTTGCCTATTGCTGTCAATTTTTCATACTTTTGCAAGTAACTACAATAAACAAGTTCGCCAATGACATCGATGTCTGGTCTCGTGACACGTCAACACGTCAACACGTAGACTTCCCGATGCCTAATGCACTTGGAGAAATTTATCTACCCACGAGAAAAATCCTTATTCAAATCATTTGATCTATTAAATTAAAATCCAGGCGATCAATCGAGACCTTTGCTTTGTGTGCAGCTCGGGTTATGCACACGATGGTCAACAAACCAGTGCTTAAAAACTTGTGCGGCCGGCAGAAGTCCATCATCTACTGGTCCATCAAAAATATTCTACCTCCACCTGCGAATATTACATCGGAGGACCAGGGCTTGACCATGTCAAAGCTCTGTAGAGTTTTAAAGGTGATAGATATTACACGGTGATTGTGAGATTTTTTTAAAACTCTAAAAAGGTTTCAGATTTAAATTTATTTTTACTCAATAAATATTATTAAGTCTTCCATCGATTCAAAAAAATTACGTTTTCTTAACCTTAATATTTGTAAAAAAAATATTTAAAAGATTTAGAATTTAAAGTTCTAAATTAAAGATTTATAATGCAAGATGTTAGATGTCGGCCACTCCTCAAAGTCGAAAACCATCGAACCCAACAGAATTCGAATATAATAATTAGTGAAATATTTTATTTCAATCGGTGACTTTGACGCATATTTATAGAATATATATTTTAATAAATGATATAATAAAAGTAAAAATTTTCATTTTAACTATCAAAAAGAGAAATAAATAAAAAATTTCAAGAATCATGTCAACTTAAAAACCCCAGACTTTAAACTCACTTAACCTTTTAACCTTATTTAAAGTCGATTTCAACGTAAGATCACTTTTAATGTCATTATTATTATCAGATATAAACTTTTACCATCTTAATTACTATATAATTTTAACTTTACTCACGAAATTTATTTTAACTTTAACTCTATCTAATTTTAAAGTCGACAAAAATTAACCAACTTTTGAAACCTTCCATGCCCGTTTCAACAGCTGACTTCACTCGTAAGAAATTCTCATTCCCACGCCTTCTTTTGTTTTTTTGTTCTTTTCCAAAAGCGAGAATCAACGGGGCTCCGTCTGCCACGCAACCGCCCGTGCCGTCGATCATCGTGTAGTGCCGGACGGGCTGCAGTTGAAGGCTTCGATTTCTTAATTTTCTTTTACAGACAAAAATATTTATGATCGCCGTGATTTGAATAATCAATCTTATGTTGACTTCGTCACCGGTTTCAAGTAAGGCCTCGTTCTTTTCTCATTTTAGTATTTTAAGAGGAGAAAATAATAATTTTTAAGATAATAATTTTATAATAAATATAAAAAATAATAATTTTAATAATAAAATAAGTAAATTAAAATATACAAATATTAATTAAAAGTAGAGAAAAAAACGAGGCCTACAAGAAAAAGGACACCGCCCGCCTCCGTGTTTGAAAACCAGCGACGACCACCGCAACTGTTCTAGAAAAGCAACGACGGCCACGACGGCGACGACGGCGACGGCAACGACGGCAACGACGGCGACGACGGCACCCCAGTCACGCCATATAATATAATCTGGTGATCGTGTGTGCATCTCCCCGTCCCTCTTGAGCACCCATCGCCGTTTCTCCGCCCGCCATCTGCAGAACAGATCCAAACAAAGAAGCAGCATGGGAGCCGGATCTGGTGGTGGTGGTGGTGCAGCTCTGCTCCCCCTGCTGCTGCTGCTCCTCCTCCTCCTCCTCCTACAACCAACATCGACCCTTGCCCAGTGGGTATGGCCGGGGCAAGGGGGGCCGCTGGGATCGCAGAATTTCAGTAAATTCTTCTGTCCTCCCATATCTTGCATTTGTAGCTTTTGGCACGATGATTCCTCGGATGCTTGCGTTTGGTATCTATTTCATTTCTTGCTTGGATGTGAGTTAGGTTCCAAAAATTTTCACCATATTTTAGAAAGAAGATGAGTTCTGATCATTCATGATCCCTGAGATTCGTATGTATGGTCTTCGCCTTGCCAGAGTGCAACCAACATCTTCCTTTTTCTTAAGCTCAAGCGTTGTCTCATCTATGGCTTGTTCCTTCAGATTTGTAATCGCTCCTTCCTTTTCTCTCTCTCTGTCTCTCTCTCTCATGTGCACGAAATCATGAATGAGCAGACGTCTCCTGTGAAAAGCTCACCTGTGGGAAAGGAAACTGCAGCTTCTCCTCCAGCAGAACGAACTCGTCCTACAGCTACAGCTACAACTACAGCTACAGCTCCAATGACAGCTTTGAATGCCAATGTGCGTCCGGTTGGAAGAAGTACTCCGACAAGAGTCAGTACCTGTACCTCCCCTGCGTCATCCCCAAGTGTGAGTGCTTCTGTGCTACAGATAAAGAAAAATACCTTCCATATATTGATTGATCCTGCCAACCTTTTTTCCTTGATACCATTGATCATGCATGCTAATGTTTTTGTTTTGATACCATTGATAATGTTATTCAGGTAACTTCGGTCGCTCTTGCCCCCAAAGTTTCATGAATCAAAAACCAAAGAGTCTGCCACAGTCTCCATTCAACCCCAACGAGAACATAGACCGTAAGCTTCTTCCAGTCATATATGCATGTGTACTTCAAATCCCATCCCATGCAATTAATCTCCACATGACCTGTAATAATAAGTTGGGTTGCTTGTTTTCTCCACAGCTTGCTCGTGGGCTATATGTGGGGAAGGCACTTGCAAGAACACTTCAGCCTTCTCCTACATCTGTGAGTGCAAATCTGGATACAAGAACATCCTCAACACCAGCAGTCTTCCATGTTACCAAGACTGTGAAGGTAATGTAGTGGAGCTTTTCCCTAATTCTCTGTGCATACATGTCGGCTCACATCCATTTCCATCCTATAAGTATAGCTTGATTTCCATGGAACCAACTAAATAATTTTCAACCTTCATGAAAAAAAGAAAGATAAGTTTTTAAGCATTCAGCAGCCAACACAATTATAAACACTAATATGTCTGTGATGTGAAGGTGGCATTAATGAATCATGTCAAGCACTTGGGATCGGAACAAAACGTACATCCAGTACCCAATCAGGTTCTAATGCTGGAAGCAGCAAAGGTGGTTTGAAAAATTATGGCATTATGAAGCTCCTTTTTGTTTGTTTGAAGATCAAATATTGTTCTTATTGCCAACCTTTACCTACAGGTGCCACCACAGCTCCAGCATCTCTTCCGGGTTGCCTGCTCGTTATGATGGTTTCTTTACTGGCTCTTGCTTGAATCATCCACAGATACAACCTTTATGGAACATGGGTGGTGGTTTAGGACCAACACAGATTCTTGTTGGGGCTCTTTCATTGGGGCTCGTCTGTGTTGAAGCTTGTTTATTTGAGGACACTTTATGATGTGAATACAAAGTCTCTGATTGGGCCTGTGCCCAGTTTTATTACTCGTATTTGCTCTTCACTTTGAATAAATGCCATGGGAATGGTTTCTCTCTGTGTGGATTAATTAGAACACCAGTGATTTTTTTTTTTAACGTCTGTGTTTTGTCATACAACAACATCTATGCGCCCTTGAGTTATGCTGAACTCTTCATCTCAGACCGTGGATCTTGCTCCAACAGAAGTGTCAAAGGAATAATGAATGGACTCTTGTAAGACTAAGGTTTTTGGGCTCACAGTGTATGGATGGCCATAAGAACCATGTTGCTTAAATTGGTAGGCAATTCAGGAGATTAGGTTTTACAGGAA
Organism: Amphibolis antarctica; assembly: GCA_024699675.1. Lineage (NCBI taxonomy): Eukaryota > Viridiplantae > Streptophyta > Magnoliopsida > Alismatales > Cymodoceaceae > Amphibolis > Amphibolis antarctica. Next base: position 64,561 of record JAMKPZ010000080.1, read on the forward strand.
AATGAGTGGTTGAATGAGAATTTACCTTGGTAACCCTCCATTCATGGTGTAAGGACCTGTATTGGCATTCCTTGAGATCTCTAGAGCTTCTAGGTGTGGGTACATGGGTGTCAATGGTGAGGATTGTACCTCACATGTAGATTTAGGATGGTGGGAATGAAGGAGAGTTGTGCATGGGACTAGGATGCTAGCTTGTTGCCTGGCCCAAGCTTGAAGGGTTTGAATGGAGGAATCCTTGCCGTGCCTTTCAAGAGTTTCAGATGGCGATGATCTTGGTCTAAACTCTCTGTTATTGTATTGAGGCTCCTCTATACAAGTTACAATATTGTCAAACCCTCAATGAAAGGTTCAGGTTGCTAGGAGTTTGCTGGGTGTTTTAGGCCCATGGAGAGGATCCTTAGTTATTTGTCTAAGGACATAAATCAAAGGCTTTTCTAGATGAAGAAAAGCATAGTCATAACAGCAAGAGTGTGATTGATGCTCATAATGTCATCACAATAGGCACTTTATGCACGCAAATTAAACATCTACTGTAAAACAGCATGCAATCAAACATTTCATATATGGGAGTTGTGTACTTCATTAAATCAAAGCTGCAATTAAAGAAGCAGGAAGCATTCGCGGCAGGGAAAAAAAAAATGAAAACAACAACAAAAAACGCAGGAGGCGAGCATGGAATAACAGGAAGCAGAGGAATAGGCAGAACAAAAAACACAAAGAGCGCATCATACCATATCAATCGAAATCAAAGATGCACGCACAAATCAAGTACCTGGACCGAGAAATGGATCTGTTTTCCGATGATCGCCCTCTCCGACAAAGGTGAGTCGCTCGTGCGTGAGAGCTCTGACCCCCGGGAGGTTCAGGAGCAAGTGAATGCGAGGATCGGTGGATTCCGAGGTTTGAAATGCGTGCTGTTCGGCGGGATATCGCGCTGATGTGTGTACGCTTGGGGCTTCGCGGGAGGGTGCGGTGCGGTCTGGTATCTCTCCTACGTCCGGTGGTGGCCTGGTCGGGGAGAACAATCGAAGAGTCTCGGGTATCGACGGATGGGCGAGGCGGTGTTGAAAATTAGGGATACAACGAGCTTCCCGCAGAAGAAGTGCTCCGAGCCTTGCGGAGGAAGAATGTATAGCCGGGGAGCAGTTGGTCCGAGACCCGCGGGCAGTCGGACACGATTTCGTTGCTCGGCAAGTCGGATGGACGCCGGAGAAGCTGGAGGCCGGTGAGCTCCGTTCAGGCTGGCGACGGTCTAGCATTCGGCGGGTACAGTACCTTCATTTTTTTATTTATTTTTTGGCAGATATACCTCATATACGTTGGTGAGTTTTTGTAATTTTAAATTGATAAAATTTAATTTAAAATTATAAAAATATAATTTTTACGTGAAATTAAAGTTATTAAAGGTCTAAACAAACAAAATTCAGACGGACTTAATAAAAAAATTATAGAATAAAATAAGAATATTATATTATATTTTTTATTTTTTATTCTATTTTATTATCAAAAAATTTAAGATGCATCATGAAGAAAAAGGAAACATGAACCAATAGAATAAAAATATATTACTTATTGGTAATTGATTTTAAGTTAGAATTTTATTCATTAAATGTGCTTTAATGAGTTGGTTTCTATGGCATTGGTGTTGGCCTCCTGATCATAAGTATAATGATAAAAATGTCATGAAACATTTTTAAAATATTTTATAATAATTAATAAAAATGTTGGTCAATTTACATAGAGTCAATTTGTTAACCATTTCCGTCACTCATTGATCATCGACAATTTCAACTTCAATTTTGATCAAAAGGTTATTATATTGTTAGAGATGACAATATGGACAAACCGAGTCCATTTATCATTACTTTAACTACTTATAACTACAGTTTCATTAATTTAACATTGTTTGAACTAGTCCATGTGGTTGTAGTTGTGAGAGAGGATAACTATACCCAGCTCATGTGAAGACCATAGAAAGTATTGATCATCTACGTCATTCTCTTGTCAATAAATCTGCAATAATTCATCACATCCGAAAAGAATAGTAGTAAAGAAAAGACTACAGCAAAGACTGCAGTATCTCGTTCTAAGTCATTTCACCTCGTATGCCTTTTTCAATATATCATGATGCCATTGACCTCGTCCGTGCTCTGAATGATTCAATGCCTTTGACTAGTTCTTCATCCATACCAACTACACGTCTCTGTTAGAATGGTACATTTTAGACTTTGCATTAATTAATAATACTTGTTTAAAATATAACCAAGAGGGGTTGGCTGGGTGATACTTATTGTTCTTTGCAGATCTTCCTTTGAATCATACTTACATTTATTCATAGATAATTTTGGAATGCAACCATTTGAACTTTTACTCAATTTAATTTTCAAGATGTGAAAGACTTTTAATATTTGCCAGACTTAATTGTGATATTGAACTACCATTCTATTATTGGAATTCTAGCTGTGATTTTGTTCTTCTGTTTTAATTTATGATTGTGTAGGAATAATCTTATTTCGCAGCATTCATCCTGGTTTACCATCATTATTTGCTGAATCATTTAATTGAGGTTATTTTTAGCTAGAACATTTTAATTCACAGGCCGGTAAGGGAAGGGAAGGCTTCTTTGATTCATCTCATCCTTCTTTTCATGCTGTGGAAGACAATGCATCTGAGCCGCCCCAAATTGATCCTGATATATAGTTGCTGGTTTGATTGAGCTGAAGATGTCTGGTGATTGATGGTTGATGAAATGTTTTTATTTTTTGTTAATCATGGGAGCTTAGTTATGGTCTTTTTGAGTGGTCTGGATGACTATTGTTATATTTTTGTAATATATGTGTTATAGTCATAAAAGCCTTGTGAAACTTAGTCTTTATCAATACATCAATATCTTACAAAAAAAAAAAAATTATTTAAAATACCATGTAAATGTGATTCCAACATCTTGTTTTCTCGTATATATGGGATCCATGTGTGAGGAAGAGGATGGTGAGGTGGAATTGTGAAAATGGTTTCTATTATATCTGTCAATGTGTTTGTGTATTTATGAATGATAAAATAAAACAAAAATTATGATAAAATAAAACAAGAGAACATCTTACGATAAATTCTCAAATACATGTAAAATGAATGCATGTTTACTTTGTTTCAATTAAGGTTTAACCTATTCTATATAAATTTTCATATATCATTATTATCGTACAAATATATATACATAAATTTTTATTATATAATTTATTATACAACTTCAATATCATTTATTTCATTATTTTTAATAATTATCGAAGTTAACTTTGCAATAGATGAAATTAAAAACAAATACACCATTAGATGTCCAAATATATTTGAAATGCTTACGTATGAAAAGGTTAATATATATATAAATTATTAAAATATTCCCATACGTCCAAAATATCATATACTCCTATGTAAGAGTTCAAATTATTTAAAATATTGAATAAAAACAAAGGTAAAAATAAGAAGATAGAACCAACTATATAGAATTGTTAGTATACTTAAAGTACGGAGAAGGTTCTCACATGACAAAATTGTCACGATGTGGAATTAAATATTTAAATTCGTAAAATACCTTACTAAAATGCCCCTTCATATGGGCCAATTGAGAAAATACCCTTTTCATATTATTAAATTACTCAAATGCCTAAGCACATGCATAAATTACCAAAGATGCTCCCTGTGTAGGCAAATTACCAAATAAGCCCCACATATGGGAAAATTACCAAAATGCTCCTTCATGGCCAAATTACCAAGATACTCCTGTATATCTGTAATATTATATACTCTTAGATACACGTTTAAACTATTTAAAATATTATAGTATAAATTAGTTAACATTTTATGTTTTACATTTATCGTTTTCGTTGTATATTTGAACTATACGATCATATCTTGTACTTCGGTATTTTTCATTATCATCAACGAAATAATATAATTCTTTATTTTATGTGTATTTCGATGCTTACGATATGACGTAACGAGACATCTTTCTTTTAGAAACGTGTGATGTACAAAATTACAAATTAATTCTTAAAAAGTTTTCAACTTGATAAATTGGATGTAATAAAAAAAAAAAAGAGAGAAAAACCCACGAACGAGCAAAAGATTTTCTACTATTAAGAATATTTTGCTTGGATAAATGAAAAACTAGGGATAGATAAAGCACTCTTGTTCATTTATATTAATTATTTTTCTGGTCAAGACAAGAGAATATTCTTCACATGTCCTGCACCCGTTATTCATTTTTGGTTCCTTGTCTTCGAGGACTTCAGAAAACAAATTGTCTTCGTGTATCTCTCATGGTTTCAATTTGATAACAATACTTTAGATGAAGAAATATTTCCCCTACCCATTCTTCTTTCTTAAAAGGAGATTTGTACTTTTACGATGAGTAAAAAATGATAAAAATTTTAACTTATTATTTTTCATTATTTTATGTAATTTTTTACTATTTTCAAAAATACGGATACTTGTTAGAAATATAGAAATGAAAATAAAAAAATTAGACAAAAATAAAAATTTCAATTAGAAATGAAAATGAAAAAGCCAGGAGTATTGGTGTATAACTAAAAGTTTCATCAAAATTTTTATAAAATATTCATAAGACTGTTAATACATCAAATTTCTTTTATAATATTAGCTAAAAATTTATAAATTTCATTCCAAATTTATTTAGCTACATATATAGTCCTAAGTTTAGACTTTGTTTATTTTTTACTTTAACTTGCTTCCAAAGGCTAAGGTCGAGAATAAAGAAACAAAAGAAGTTAAATTGCATAGTAAGTAGTGCATGTATTGAGAGTTCATAAGTGTGAGTTTATACAGTGACGATGATACATGAGTGTTTGTATGAAATTATTTTTACAAAAAAATGAAGTTGTAAATAAATAAAATCTTACAAGAGATTTGTACTTTTAAAATTAATAAAGAATAGTAAAAAAATTAAAATATTATTTTATATGATTTTTTATCATTTCATTCAAATTTCCTTTTAGTTTCACGCACTACAGGAAAAATGACTTGTTGTGACAGCCAAAACAATCTCAAAAAACCTAAAAATCATCACAAATAATGTATTTTTGACGGTTCTTGTGATGGTCACAAGCCATACCTATAAAGGCCATTATAAATACTTTGTAACGGTTTTAAAAATTGTCGCATATAATTTATTTGTGACGGCTACAAACCGTCACAAATACTCTAATGCACCGTCACAAATGGTCATTTAAAAACTTTTTAACGAAAAAAAAGAATTGTGATGGCGATAAACTATCGCAAATAAGTTGGGACGACCAGAAAAGCCGTAACAAAGGCCGTCACAAATAATATTAAAAAATAAAAAAAAATTATAAAAATCTATTGAAATCCTGTAATTCTTGTACCTATAATATTCTTCATATATGAAATATTTATAAAAAAAATACATTCTACATACTAGAAATTCATACACAATTTACACATTTACTTTTTCATATATGTCTCAAAGTACATACATTATCAAAACTTAATAACCATACAAAATTTAACCAGTCTTACAAAAAAAGTATTTACATTCCAATAAGTTCACATTCCTTCATTCCAAAAAGTATTTACATTCCAACAAGCTCATATATATTCCTCCATTCCTAACAGCTTAAGTAATAACATCCTACACAAAATTAAAAACTGTTAAGTTGGTGTAAGATGGATACATGCATAAAAGAGAATTAACTTAACCAAATGAGAGCATAGCATAAGATATGAGAAAATATAAGATATGAGTTAATTAAATTTCAGCATAAGCATTTCAGTACATACAAAGAAATTGATAACAACAAATTTCTGCATTTACTTCAACTGTGGAATTAAAATATAAAACATCAGACCTACAACAAATTCATTGAATTTCAAAATAAATGTCAACATAAGAAATAGCCTCCATATATATTTATTAAGTTAATGCCCCACAACAATAATAAAAAATAACACAAAAATAAATATTTTACAATTGAATTAGTAAAATATCTTACCTTGAAACAATTATCTTCATTTTGGTTCTACCTACAACAATAATAAACAATAACACAAAAATAAATATCATTCAAATTTTAAGTAATAAATTAATTATAACAGTAATAAATATACTTATCAAACTACAAGGTCATGCAATATTAGACCCTATTACATCTCCTATTTTCTTATTTCTTCCATACGGCCGTAATAGGGGTGCATTATGATTTAAAACAACTTTAATTATAACTTCACACCATCCTAGGCCTAGAGAAGTTTCCCCAATCCTTTTATAACATTCCTCTAGCCAAGATGGATGCGCCATTTGTAATTTTACATGGTATATATTGCCCCTATGAAAAAATATTTAACAAAAATATTGTAATATAAATAATAAATAATAACATAGAATTTTTAATACTAATTTACCTCTTCAATAGGCATTTGAGATGATGACGGTCCACATTGATTAGTTGACACTTGAATGTTGCCACGTGTCTATAAAAAAACAAAATTAATATTAACAAATATATATGATTATATGATAACTTATGTAATAATATTTATCTAATATTACTCGTTGGAGAATTAATTCTTGCATATATTTCATTTGACTTCTCATTTTAGCTATTTCGGCTTCAAATTGATGCATTTTATTACGATTAACTTACTTCTCATTGTTGTCTACTAATGTATAATGTTGCGTGGATGATTTGTGTGGATTTTTGCCTTAACGCTTGTGATGGAGTGGAACCTAATCTCAATCCCCGTACTCGACCACACGTTTCTTTAGCAAGCACTTGTGATAAAATATCAAAATTAGTAACATTTTAACTGCTTCCTTGATCTTCAACTTGGCTTTGTTTAAGTCATTGAATTTCATCATACACAACATGGATAATAACGATGATAAAAAACAAATATAATAATGACAAAATAATTGAAAAATAATGTCAAAATACATACCACTTGTGATTGTGACACAGGATCAGTTATACTTCCATCTTTTCTTGTTCTGCTTATGATATAAAGTTCACTTCTATCTAATTGAACACTAGTTTTCTTTTTCTACATGATTATTATGTATAAATTAAAGACCTAGTCTATACTTAAAAAAATTATAAATTTGAATTTCAAATACAACATATGTTACTTACATGTTCATGAGCTAATCGAGCAAAACTTTTCTGGCCGACGTGATGTTGTGATTGAAGCATCTTTCGATTATCCTTATTTTTATTACTTTTTGATTGCATAAGCAACACCAAAAGATTGAATATAAATAATTACACTACATATCCAACTATTATAAATTCATATCATTAATATTTTGAATATAAATAATTTTGAACAATACCTTGAATTCGTCGGAGTCTTAATATTGTTTTAATTCACACCATTGATCTGGTATAACGCGATAATCACTTGGTGGATCATTTTTATTTTTGCTTTTAATGTATTGTTGCTGCAATCTATATTTCCAATTCCTCCAATCTTTACATAATGACTTCATTATCCATACTTTTATTAGTCCTTCTAGCGGTAACTCGAATTTTTCCTATGAAATCATTAAAAGAAGTTAAATTGAATATGATGTTATATAACTATGAACATTACATCAATGAATTTAAAAAAAGGTGAAAATATACCAAAATTTTATGAAATACATCCTCTTTATTTGTATCAGGTATGTGATGCCAATCATGAATCGTTATTGGCAATATTTCACCTCTTTTTGCAATTGAGCTGATATAAACAGATAATCGACCTCCTTTCCTTTCTATAGGTTGATGCATTTCATTAAGTGGTACTATAAATTTCTCTCCTGGCCTTAATCTTTCAATTTCAGCCAAGAGTGCAGGTCATCTTATTCTTTTTCCACTAGGTGTAGTATTTTCTTTACCTGCATTTACTCCATGCTCATATTTCTTAGAATGGTGGGATGACATTTTCTTCTTTTACTATTATAATATTACAAAATAAAAATTTCAAATACAACATAAAACATGAAAAATAGTTTTAACAAGTAACATAATTACAAGAAATGAATTTCTTATTTTCTCTCTAGTTTTACAAGAAATGAACTTTTGGAGGCATTACCTTGGGTCAGTATGATTACTATAAGATGTAAGTTATGTCATTTACATAAGCAATTTTGTGCTACCTAGGAGTCATTATCTGTCTTCCACCTTGTGTTTCATTGGGTTGGTTGCTTCTGCCTTAAAGACACTACCAGTATTTTTCTATCATATAATACTTTAGAAGATTTTCTTCATTTCATCCTCCCTAATTTAGTCCTATGAATAACTTATTTTATAATTTCTCTATTGATATATAGATCCCAAGTGTTACTTTTATAAGTCTCATAATAATCTAATTGTATACTTACATCATTATTCTTATTTTTGTTAAACTGGCATTATGTATATTCAATTATTTATCTAGTCAATCTAAATCCTTTGGTTTTCAAGTATCTTCTCATAATTCTTTGGTTTTGTATTAATTTCCAAAACCTTCCGGGCATTTTCTCAACACCCTGTCCTTTCAAGTATGTTTCTGGAGCATGTAATAAATGTTCTGAACCAAATGTCTGCTCAAGGGAAAATAGTGAAATCTAAAGGAAGCAATCACCAAAAAAATAAAAACTCACAAAAAAAATCACCAAATAAATAAAAACCTATAATAATAAAAAATCTCAGATTTGTACCTACAGAAGCTCCTACGATGGAAGAGGTGGCGAGATGGATGCGTGCGTGGACAGGGAGGCGAGATAGGTGCGCGGACAAGGCGGCGAAAAAGGTGTACGCCAAGAGGGCGGTGAGATGCACGCACGCGGAGAGGGCGGCAAGCCAGGCGCACGCGAAGAGGGTGGCAACAGGGCCGCACGCGAAGAGACGATGGGGGAAGGTTTCTGCGTAGAGATGGGCATGCGCGGAGAGATGGCGGGGGAAGGTTTTTATGGAGAGACAGGCGCACGCGGGAAGAAAGGGAAGACGTGAGTTTTATTTTGCCAATTCCATTTGCGATGACTTTTAAATGCTATCACAAATAATAGTCATTTGTGTTGGCCAAAAATATTTTAACCGTCACAAAAAATTTCATCCATCTTATTTAAGTCTCTTATGACGTTTCTTTAGGATAACCTTTAAAAACCGTTATAATTAATACTAATTACAACGATCAAAATAATATGATCGTCACAAATACGTAATTTTCCTCCATGACGATAGATGCAGATGTCCCTTATCCTTGGAAATATCGAAAATAATAATAGTTTTATTAGTACTAGTAATAATAATAATAATATAAAAGTAGTGATTAATTACTGCTAATCTAGACTGGTGGCCGGCTCAATCCGCCATGCTTCGAGAGTCAAAGCGGTGGTTCACCACCGGTGCATGTATTTTAGAATGGATCTTTAAATTAAAATATAAATATTTTTTTAATATAAGATGCATTATTATTTAATTAAATGAATGTTTACTTAAAATTGATTAAATCGTGTATGTTTTATCGCAAGATGCAACGGATCCGGGATTTTGTTTTTTTTTTATTGGAAAAAAAAAGAGTGAGAAAATAAAAGATGCATGCATGCTAAAAAGCTAAGGTTGTGGTTGTGCACGGGGGTTTGACTTTCGACGGCCCAACAAATCGGCGCCGGCCGTCGCTTTCGACCCTCGTCACGCTGATGTCGCAAATGACGAATCTCACAAACTCCTCCGTCTTCCTTCTTTCCTCTTCTTTCCCCATTTCGTTTCACGGGCAGGCATATATCCCCCTCTTCCACCGCCGCCGCCGCCTCATCCAATCATACCTTCCGTTTATCGATCATTGTTAGCCGTCCCAAGCGGGCGGAATCGGCTTCGGTGAGTCCACTTGCCTTTTGGTTGCTCTTGTTCTGGAAGAATTTATTCGAGGGATTGATATTGTTGATTCCATGTTCTGTCGAATCTGTGGGATTTGCTTTGTTGGGTACCCAATATGTTCCCCTGGTTAATGTGATCGGTTGGATTTGGTCCCCCTTCTACTTGTTTCGCTTCGAATTGGGCAAGTGCATACAAGCTGTTTGTTTCAGGCACCAACTAGTTTGGCGGCAAGGGTGTGGTGGAGGTGTGTCGATGGCAGGAGCCGCTGCGCCTCTTTGGTAGTCGAAATAAGGAAAGGAGGAGAGAAGGAAAGCGTTTTTTCCGCTTCGGCAAAGACGATCACATCTTGGGTCGGCATGGACGTCGGGATGAACTTCAAAGCGGGGGCTTCGATGGCCAAGGATGACATGGAGCTGGGGCTGCGGCGCAAGTCGAGCGACTACGGCGACAAGAACATGATGTTCAGGGCCGACAAGATCGACCTCAAGAGCCTGGACCTCCAACTGGAGAGGCACTTCAACAAGGGCTGGGCAAGGCAGGCGAGTGAGGCTCGGATGCCCAAGCAGGAGTGGGAGATTGATCTCTCTAAGCTGGAGATCAAGACCCTCATCGCCAGAGGAACCTACGGTGTCGTCTACAAGGGCCTTTACGACGGACAAGATGTTGCAGGTGCCCACTTGTCTCCCTCTTTCCTCACATGTTTTCTGCCTTCTGTTCAACTGCTACTTCCATGTTTGTGGCTGTTTTAATCATTCAGCAGACAAGGGTATGAATAATTAGACTCGATCGTGATATGCTCGTGTACCGTACATGCCCCTGTTTTCTGCTACGATTCGAATCTAGTTCTCCTCCATCACTTTTGAAGTGGACAAAAGTATTCTCGAGAGTGATTATAGGTAAATGATTTTTTAGATTGAAATAATAAAAGAAGTGTATTAAAAATAAAAGTGATTTTAAAAATTGAGATGTCGTAAGTAAAAGAAGAATCTAATCCAATGAACTTTCACTTGTTGGCAGTACCCTAGTGTTTCCTATGGTCTGCATCCACAACAAATGCACGTCACAATATGTAAATCGTGATACACTCTAGCGAACAGCCTGTGTTGTGAACTGGAAATTTTTTCAATCAGTTTTGGATGGCTTGTAAGATGGAGAGACAGAATACTGATCAAGGTTATTAAGACCACTTGCAGAGTTTAACTGTGTTTTTATCTTAATCAATGGCTCGAATCCCTGCTGTTTTTCAGTTCTCTTTTTTTTTTAATCAATTTATTTTGGCCTGCACTTGTTCTTCTCTTCAAGCCGTGCGTAAGCAAAGTTGAGAGAAGATTTACTGATGGTTCAACACATATGATATAACCAAGCATGATCAATGTTTCAGTGAAGCTTTTGAGCTGGGGAGAAAATGGGATCGTTTCGGATGCGGAGGCAGCCTCCACCAGGGCAGCATTTCAGCAGGAGGTTGCTGTTTGGCATAAGCTTGATAACTTGAATGTGACAAAGGTGATGTATGCTTTGGTTTTCTTTTGGGTTCATGAATCTTGTTTTGGAGTACCCATGCTTGATGATGCTACTTGTTGGTGTGCAGTTCGTAGGGGCTTCAATGGGAACATCAGAACTGAAAATTCCAGGGAAGGGTGGCAGCGACGATGAGATGATCCCAAGCAGAGCATGCTGTGTGGTTGTCGAATATCTCCCTGGGGGCACACTGAAACAATTTTTAATAAGAAACAGGAGAAAGAAAATTCCATTCAAGATCGTCATCCGTCTTGCACTGGATCTTGCAAGGGGGTAAGTAAGAATAGTTCAGCAATCAAGTTTTGTGTTCGATCAAAGGGGGCAACTTTCATGCTTGGTCTTCTAATACAAAGTAAAAATATCTCATATTCTAACAAAATTGAGTTAAATTGTTAGTAAGTTCTCAACTATGTTATAAGTTAGATCGACGTTAATAGTATTTTCAATACAGAATTATTCGTTTCAATACTTTCATTAACACCCGATCCTATTTCCAATTGAGGTCTAGGGTATACAATTTGCTTTGATACCAAGTATTAATTTTGAGATAAAATTTTAACACTTGACGCTTTTTCTCGTAGCTTGAGCTACCTCCACTCAAAGAAGATAGTGCACCGTGATGTCAAAACGGAGAACATGCTGCTCAACAGCAACGGAACCCTAAAGATAGCTGACTTTGGTGTTGCTCGTGTGGAAGCCCAGAACCCAAAAGACATGACCGGAGAAACTGGTACTCTTGGCTACATGGCCCCTGAGGTACATACACTCTGCTCGACCTCGCCAAGCTACCAATTCCTTGGATTATGAATGTAAAAGCTTGATTGAAATAGAAATCGAACATGATGATGATGATGGGTTCTTCGGATTGATTTTGAGATGCAATTGCTTCTTATCTGGCGTCCTCCGCAGGTTCTTGAGGGAAAACCTTACAACAGGAGATGTGATGTGTACAGCTTCGGCATATGCCTGTGGGAAATCTACTGTTGCGACATGCCATATCCGGACCTCAGCTTTGCAGAGGTCTCCTCCGCGGTGGTTCGGCAGGTTAGTAGCACTAGTACCTGGCGTCGCGCAATGGGCAACTCCACCCACTGCTCTGCTTTCTCCCTCCCTTCCTCCCTTAACGCCTACCTGTCGGCGCCTTCCTCTGCCCCTTTTTGCAGAATCTTCGACCGGACATCCCCCGCTGCTGTCCGAGCTCTCTGGCAAACGTCATGAGGAAGTGTTGGGACGCAAACCCGGAGAAGCGACCGGAGATGTCGGAGGTGGTGAGGCTGCTGGAGGCCATCGACACGAGCAGGGGAGGAGGCATGATACCCGAGGACCAGATGCACGGCTGCTTCTGCTTCAACCCAACTCGTGGTCCATGATCTGCTCTCACACCGGGGTTTGGTAGTAGCCACTTCGCATGCCACTGTTTCCATTTTTTTTTTTTGGGTTCCCTTGCAGAACCCACCATAGATGCTCTCATCATCTGCGCTCCTGGAGTTCTTCTTGGGTTGTATGACGTGGTTTGATGGGTCCTGTAGTACACGTACGCTGCTTGCAGAGCCGCCGCGCCGCAAGAAATTTGCTTCTGCTTTGATCAAATGTGAAAAAATTCTCGAGTTAGTACTAAAAATAAATAGTAAAATCTATACATACGTTTGATAATGCAGGATGCATTTGGAGAGACCGTTAATTTTGAGAGAATCTTAGGGTTAGAATTTTTTTTAATTTTGAGAGTAGAAAGAAAGCTTTTTATATTAAATAAGGAAAAAAAAATTCGTATCATTATTGAAAGTAATTTTTGATTAAATAATAAAATAACATTAAAATGGTACGCCTTTAACATTAAAATAAATAATTTTAATATATTTTTTTAATGTTAATGTAATTAAAATATGAAAATATTACCTCGAAAATCCCATATCATTGTTACATTAAGAGTTATTTTTGATTTAAATAAGAGTTATACCAAAGACTCTATTCTTTTACCTTTAAAGTGTGTTTGTGCTTGGAAAATAATTTTTTGGAAAATTTGATAAATTTGGAAAATAATTTTTAAGGTAAATCTAAAAAATAGTTTATTGGAAAAAAATTTCTAAGCATTTGTGCATATTATAGAAAATATTTTCCTAACATTTGTGTACTTGAAAAATAAAGAGAATTTCAACAAAAGTAGTGTTAATTAATACAAAGTAACATAACCAATGTTAATCCAAAACTAGTTTAATAACATAAAAATTCAATTACTTGTATAATGTTAATCTAAAGTAATATAACAATACATTTTCAACTATTGAATATCAACAACCATAGTTTTTAAAAAGTTACATATGAAATTAATATATTGAAAATACTAATAATAACATATGTTCTTGTTCTTGCTCTTCATCTTCCATTAACATCTTCAATATCTTTCTACGTTTATTTGAATTCATAACTACTGAATAAACCTAACATAACAAAAAATTAATTAGATTGATAACAAAAATTGATAATTACCTCAATGATGAGGTCGCGTGATGAGAAAAGAGCGATATTGAAGAGGGCGACACTGGCGAGTGATGCATAGGAAGGGAGAGGCCACGTAGAGACAACAAAGAGGGCAATAGGCGGAGAGGGAGATGGTGTGAAGAAGGCAATAGGCAGAGAGGGCATCGTGCAAAGAGGGCAATGTGCGCAAAGACTGCGACATGCGTGGAGAAGGGCGAACACACGGGAAAATAATTTCAAAGGGGGATGGTCTGAAAGTAAATTTTGAATTATTATTTATAACGTTTGGAAAATTGGAAAAATGATTTCCTTTTTTCTAGGAAATCATTTTTTAAGTACACAAACTCCCTTAAAGGGTTATTTATTCTCAACTTCCAGAATCACTCTCATTTTCATAATGACATTTTCGAATCTCAATCTATTTCTTCTATTATTAAAATTACTTTTCTTTTTCCTCCTATCTTAAAACTGTTTCTTACATTTTACTCTTAGAATTTATTTTTCCCACTTTGAGAGCACTGCAATGGGCTAAAAGAAACGAAACCAAAGTTATAGTTAATTTTGGAAGTTAGAATTATTTTCATAAATAAAATTAAAATTATATAATAATTAGATTGATAAAAGTTTATTCATTAAAATTTGTGTAGTAACAATGACATTAAAAATGATTTTAGAAGTTGATTAAAGTTGATTTTTCACAACAAAGTTATTATTGCAGAGTTAATTGTTCATAAATTCATACATATAATTATCACCGTATAAACTTTTATACAAAAAATAATAATTTATAATTTACAATATAACTTTAATTTATTATCTTCAATTTTAATTTTTCACTGTTATTGAAGTTAAAATATTTCGTTATATTGTGAAGTTCTAAACTTATCAAATGTTTTGAAATTATACAATAACAAGAGTTTAAGTAAACTCTTAGCATCAATTCAGCGATCCAAAGGCACGCCTTCTGTGGAAAAACACTACATTGACTTGCAAATTGCACACAATATGCACCCAAGCAGTGCAAACAAACGTGTTCTATTACTCAAAAGAAATTGGTTCTCAAAATTATCCAATTTTGCGAGAATGAATATGTAGACCTTCATGATCCTGAACATTACAGAAGACTTATAGGAAAATTGATTTATCTAATTAATTATTACTAGATTGGATATTACCTTTGTTGTGATACATTTAAGTCAATTCATGAATAAACCTTATAAAAAACATTATGAAGCTGTTTTAAAGGTAATATGTTACTTAAAAAATGCCCATGGACAAGGGTTATTTTATTTTGTTACTAATGATTTTGATCTTAAAGTTTACTGTGATTTTAATATCAAAGCTTATAGTAATGCAGTGGGGGAGTTACCTTATCATACGATATTCTACGACAGGTTATGCCATTTTCTTTGGTGACAGCTTAATATCATGGAAAACAAAAAGCAGAACATTGTACCTTTATTTATTGTGAGATTACATGGTTAAGATTCTTATTAAATGATCTTGATGTGATAACAAGGTGGCCATTCATATTGCAACAAACCTGATATTCCACGAGCAGACCAAACACATCGAAATTGACTGCCATTTCATAAGAGAGAAGATCCAAAAAGAAATTGTAAACATGTTAAGGAGTGGAATAATTAGCAGATATTCTCACCAAGCCTATGGAACATAAATTTTTTTGTAAAATGGTATCTAAGTTGGGTGGTGGTGTTATTTACAATTCCCAAGTGGGAGTGTTAAATTTTCCAATATATTGTGTTTTAAATGTTATTAGGTTAGGTATATATACTCGGTAGTTATTGATAATAACATATTTCAATATTTCCATATAATAAATTTAAACATTGTTGTTTAAACTTTTTTTATTATATATCATAGTTATATAAAATAATATTTATCAAATATTTTTAACATTTTATAAAAAATACATATAAAATTTTACATTATAAATTATATTTTTTTTTATAAAACGTAAATCTAATCTACCCAATTTCATTTAGGGAATTTATGCCTTTAGAAATTTTGAAAAGGAAAAATTTTAAAATAATTTTTAAATTTTTAAGTATTCATGTATTTTGAAAAATGTAAAAAAAAATTAAAATTTTTAATTACTATAAATATAATTCATATTTTTTTAAGTAAAAATTTCATTATAATGTATTTCTCTCTGACTTTATATGTCTTGTACAATTTCTTCCGCACACCTTTAAACTTGTAATTACATTAAAAAAATAAAATTATATATAAAATATTAAAATACGTAATATTTATAATTTTTTTAAATTAATTTATTAAATTTTTTATAATATAAAATAGTCTTAAATTATTATTTTTTCTTTTAATTTTAATTTTTAATTATTCGAACGAACGCTTTTGTTAGACAAATACAACGCTAACCGACCCTACTCGAGGCCATATGCTTATCAATTCGAACATGGCCATGACGAGACGCACCAGCTTTCGACAGGTACGGTAAAAGCTGTCGTTCTCTCTGGTGCCTGCCAGGCTGCCACCGCACGTCTGCAAAGTCCGGCCAAACCACCCGGTCGGCGGTCGCTCCGCCGCCGTTCGGCTGTCCGTCTGCCTGGGCTCCTCTGCCTCCGTCGGCCAGCCGGACGGCCTCGCCGGGGAATGCTCCCTTTCTGAGCCTGCTGTTGGGAAGTCGCCACGACGCCACTCCTCGCCATCGGTAGTGTGACGACTAGTGTCCCTTTTTCTGCAGAATCGCACCGTCCCCTTTTCTTCTTTCTTTTCCGCTTCCTTTCGCCCCCCTGTTGCGTGTGTCCGATAATCCCTATTCCGATCGCGTTGGGGTTATCGCGTCGGCTTCTCGTTCCTCTTCTTTTGCGGTTGCGTGCGTCGATGATTGTTCGATCGTCGACCGTTTCATTCCTTGCCGCATCTTCGTCTCCAGCTTATTTCTGTTGTCATTTTCACGTTTCGTGATCGATCCGTGCCAGGCTTCTGCGGCTTTCTCTGTCGCGCGTGCGGCTACTTGGTTCTCATTTGCGTTCTCACGCTTGCCTCTTTTTTGCGCTACACAGGGTCCGTCGCTTGGTCGTGTTGGATATAAGATGTCTTCGATGAGTAGGCGTGGTGGTTTTGATGATTGCGATGAAGTGTACTCCGTCATTGCCGATGAGACTAGTGAAGTTGGCTTCATCGATTTCGAGGATGATCAATCGCTACATGGTGGATACGATGACCTCTATGGTGGTTCCATTTCCATCTCCACGCCATTCCCGTTGGACCGTGGCAAGCCTCAGTCTACTGCGGTTGGATGCACCCGTGCTGATTCGTTCACTCTCAGGAACACCTCCACTGATCCGGTTGAGCTATGGGGTGTTAGGATCTTTGCTTCTAATCCCAAGGATAGTTTCATTCTGTCGCTCATGAAGCCTCCTCTGGACGATGACCCAGACGAAGAAGCGGTTCGAAACTTTCTGGGCACCACTTCACTGGAAGACAGGGTAATTCAGCCGGGCCGGACTCTGACTATATGGTTATCGTGTAAGCCGCAGGAGATTGGTATGCATACCTCAGTTGTGCATTTTGACCTGGAAGACGAGAAGATTGAGAGGGTGGCCTTTCTATTAGCTGAGGATAGTGTTTCCCAATCACTGGCTTCCAGCAGACCTTACAGCAGACCAAATAGGAGGGTGAATACCTTTTGCGTTGATCAATATGTGCCCGGTGCACGTCCAGCTCGACCAAATGCTTTTCAGTACAGAAAGCGGCTTGCTGAATTCAATATACCAGTTGAACTTCGTGAACTAATAGAGAGCCAACAACTTCCAGATGTCGTCTTGGAAGGGTTGAATAGAAGAAATTATGCAAAATTCTTCAGCTCTTTACTTGTCATGGAAGAAATCCATCTTGAGGTAACACCATTTGGCACTTCAACCGGTAAACTTTCTATCATACCCTCTTTATTTTCTCTACATTTCCACAGGAGGAGATGAGAAAGTACAACATGGAACGTGTGACCATGCGGAGGAGAGGTATCTTCTTGATTCTTGAGGTACTTGGCCTTGCGGAGAAACGTCCTTCACTTATTCGTGGGGACTATATATTTGCAATACTTGCCACAAATGTGCAAGATGACAATTGCCATCCATTTCAGGTATTATGCTGTTTCTTTTTTCCAGTTGAAAATTTTAGTGTTTGTTTTTTATGCTCTCTTAATTTTCCAGGGTTACATCCATAGAGTTGAGGCTGATGAAATTTATCTTAAATTTGAGGAGGGAATGCACACGAGGCATCATGATGGTGACCTTTACAATATCAGATTTGCATACAATAGGTTAAACATGAAAAGATTGTACCAGGCTATTCATGGTGGGGAAAATTTGGGACCTGCCATTCTCTTCCCATCTCCATCATACAATCAAAGAATTATAAAAAATGTCCAATTTGTCCCATTCAGTCCTAATCTCAACAGGGAACAATCACTTGCCGTTCAGAAGATCCTAGGCTGCCGTGGTCTTGCTCCATATGTTATTCATGGACCTCCAGGCACTGGTAAAACAATGACATTAGTAGAAGCCATTTTGCAGGTATGCAATACACACAAAAATGCAAGAATTCTTGTTTGTGCTTCCTCAAATAGTGCAGCTGATCATGTGCTGGAAAAACTTATTAGCTGGGATGAAATAATTCACATGAGCAAGGTCTTCCGTCTGAATGCTCCGAGCCGTCCATATGAGGATGTGAGGCCAGATTTCCTTCACTTCTGTTTCTTTGATGACAGGATTTTCAGGTGTCCTCCACCTTGGGCTTTATTACGTTATAAAGTTATTGTTTCGACGTACACCAGTGCCTCTCTAATATATTCTATGGATGTAAAGAGGGGTTCTTTTACACATATCTTCTTGGATGAGGCTGGCCAAGCCTCAGAACCAGAGACTATGGTTCCTTTAGCAAACCTTTGTTGTAGCAAAACTACTGTTGTACTTGCTGGGGATCCAATGCAGTTGGGTCCAATTGTTTACTCAAAAGTTGCAGGAGCTCATGGTTTGCAAAAATCATATCTTGAAAGATTATTTGAATGTGAACTTTATGGAAATGGGGATGAAAATTTTGTAGCAAAGTTGGTCGACAATTATCGTTGTCACCCTGCCATTTTAGACCTCCCTTCAAGGATTTTTTACAATGGTGAATTGGTTGCTTGCAGGCAAGAAGATGATTCAGCTATTTATGATTTACTTGATCTTCCTAACAAGGCATTCCCCATTCTTTTTATTGGCATTCAAGGTTGTGATGAGAGGGCCGGTAATGACCCATCATGGTTCAATAGAATTGAGGCCAGCAAAGTAGTTGAGCTCATTGCAAAAATTAAGAGAAGTACAGACTTAACTGATTTGGATATTGGAGTAATAACACCTTACAGACAGCAGGTGCTCAAGATCAAGAAAGCACTTGAAACTATGGACTATCCTGATTTGAAGGTTGGAAGTGTTGAACAGTTCCAGGGGCAAGAACGAAAAGTCATAATCATATCAACAGTTCGGTCCACAATCAAACATAATGAGTTTGACCTATTGCACAACCTTGGCTTTCTTAGCAATCCTCACAGGTTTAATGTTGCCATCACCAGGGCTAAAATTTTGCTCGCCATTGTTGGAAATCCACATATAATTACAAAGGTGCTTTGCAAGTTTTTAGCTGCATTCACTTTGACATTGTTTTTTTTTTCATTTCCTTTTCATTTGCAGTTTATTTTGTTCTACTCTAGTCACTCATTTCATGATTAATGTTGGGTGGATGCTGTTTTTGATGAATAGCAATGTGTCTTATCCCTAGCTTGTTAAAAAATGTTTTTAGCTTTGAATGATGGTCTTTATGCTTTATTGCACTCTCTCTGTTTCTGCATTCCTACATAAATTAATGTTGCCAAAATTCTTGAAATCTAGTAAGCTTACCATGGTGTGTCAGTAGTTTACTAAAGGATTGCATTTATCATGATATATTGATAAATGTGATGCATTGGTAATAAACTAGTTTGGATACTTAGGAGTCAATATTAGGTGATTGGTCTATAAGTACCTATTATTTTTGGAGTTACAACAAGAATGATAATGCTAGAGCTAAGTGTGTATTAAGGTTTATGTTGTAAGTTGGTTTAGTCCCACATTGGTTAAGCATCATGTAACCTTTATATAAAGAAGTTTTATATTCATGAAAGAAATATATCTAATCTTTCAGTTATCTTCTTTTTCTTATTTCTCCATACAGTATCAAAGTTTAGGTTTTAAGAGTCTTAATTAGAAATAAACCCTAGGTGAGAGGAGGGAATCTAGCTGTCACCCTCCTCTCAACCACTCTCACTCAATTGGTTGCTTGTCTCTCTATCTCCCTCTTTGTCAGTACAAGCAATGGCTCTCCCTTTTCGTTTTCGTTGTATACACAACCCTAATCACCTATTGTCACAGCTTGTCAATGCTACTCTCTCGGTTGCGACCCTTTTCTGTTAGTTGTCGCATTTCTTGAGGTCGTGTCTTGTACATAACCTCTCTGTGACGTACACAATCATCTTGCAGCCCTCCCTTGGCTATGACATCTTTTACAAGAGCTAGATCATCATATTAAACAACTCATTATTATGCATTGTGACAATTAAATTATCATCTACATTACGAACAACCCAATGTTTCATAAGCAGAAAAAACATATAGAGGTTAACTACCACTTTATGCGAAATTTAATTATGGATGGTACCATTGTCATACCTTATACAAAGTCCTCTGATCAATTAGTTGACATTTTTACAAAGGCTTTGAACACTGGGGTTTTTGAAAGTCTATGTAGCAAGTTGGGAATAATTGATATATATGCTTCAGGTTGAGGAGAAGTATTGTAATATGTTTATGTTGCTATGGACATTCTTGCCTTTTGACATATGCCTATATATATGTATCCCTAAACCCTAATTAAATAATATGATCATCTTTCTTCTTCACATAAAACTATGTCATCAACAAATAACATACACTAGGGTATTTCTTCTCAAATTTCCATGGTTATTTCATTCATAACTTAGATGAATAGATATGGATTTTTAAAAATAGCATATAGTGTTTATTGGAACTTCCCTAACTTCTCTTATGGTGGAGGAGATAAAGGTGGATGTAGGTGAAGGAGGTCAAGGGCTTTTTAATGATCTAATTAATCTTGACCATTGAATAAATCCAATGGTTTTGATGGTTTTCTTTGTAAGGTGGCTAGATGAAACACTTTCTTAGCTTAAAAGGATCACTTTTATTGTAAATAAGATAATGAATATAAATTATGTTTGTTATGAATGAAAATACTGTATCCTGTCTACACATTAGGGTTACAACAAGGACAAATATTGGGTTTAAACCCAATTACAGTAGAAAGACCAAAATGCCCCTATGTCTAACAACAATGTTAAATACCAAATATTATGAAAGGTTAAAAGAGCATTGAAATACAATTTGTGCTTGGAAACTGCAGATAAACCAAAATTATGAAAATTTTGTTGTTCAGCTGGCTCTCCTCTAGAAAAGCATGGCCCCTGATGGTAAGGTGAAGCATGCTTGACTTGTGCTTCAATCAATTATGAATGAATTGAAGTTGAATATAATTTTAGATTCATTTGAATAAACAAGCTAAGCATGAATATTTTTGGTTTCACTCGATTAAGACTTGTTTGAAGTATTTCTATTAGGTTGCACTTTTCATAGTATATAATTGTAGGGTGTTAAGTGTAAATATATAATCTATATAATATCCCTTGAATTTTTATAATTGAAGTTTGCACTTTTGTCACTGGCATCATTGGAGAATCTCCTAATGGAATATGTAATTTACATGAAGGCTAAGAAGTAGGTTGTTAATAGGAATCCAATAGCTTCATGAGAACCCAAGAAATGGGAGAGAATAGTTTTTTCTCATTGACAAATATAGACCATCTAGATATAATGCTGACGTAAAGGAGACAAATATAAATTAAGAAATGTGGAACTACACAATCCTAATATATTATTTACTTGAATACTTCCTTTCAAGGTAAAACATTTAGCTTGCTACGGATTTAATTACAGTTCGGCAATCTTGAATATAGTTGTTAATAATAGATATATAAAAAAGCATAAAACCAGTTGTTGTAATAACAAAATGCAGTAATGATTTTTGTAACAGAAGTAATAGCAATAGGAATAATTTGAGATAAATCTAGGAAGAATTGTATCTTAGACAATAGTGAATCAACCATTGCATGATACAAGTTTGAGGTAGTAAAACAAATAGCTAAATGCGGCCTATCTTGAGAAGTAGGTAAATAAATGTAATCTACACTTAAGAATTTTTTTTTTGAAATTAATCTCTCTTTTTAACTTTCACCATTTTTTTGACACTTTTTTATGCAATTTTTTATCTTTTTTTTCTTTTACCTCTCATTTCTCTTTCTCTCACGTGTACCCCCCTTCCTGTTGTTTTCTTTACTTTGCACATATGTCACGACACTCCCTCCTCTCCCCCCCCACACCCGGTTTGTATTCTCAGTACAAACTCATCATTAAGTAGCGAGGGGGCCAGCAATTCCAACAAGATTACTGGAGACGGTAGTGACAGTGCTGTTACCGCATATGACGGTGGCATTGGCTGGAGATGTGAGAGCCATGACATCTGGGGTCTCTATCAGCTTTGGGAAGAAGGTAGGTGTGGTTATCAGCGTCATAGTGGTAGTGTTGGGTACCAGGATGGCACGGAATGACAATTCTATCATAGATGATGGCTTGTGATGGTGTTTGAGGGGCCATCAATGGTGGCTAACAGCCACAGGTCTGGAAGGGTCGTCAGCTACAATAGAGGGCCAAAGGACCCTAGTGGTGATGGAATCGAGAGGATGTAAGGAGAGAATGACTTAGGTTTTTTGAGTGGGGAGGAGGGTGGCCAACAATAGTTAAGATTGCCCTTCTCATCTAGATATCTGAAATTCTTAGATTGTCAAAATTTAAACTCTGATATCATCATGTAAAAATATAAGAAATAAGCGAAAGTAGGTGGCTCTAATTAATAAACATATGACTTTAGATATAGAGGCTACATAAAGTGACAAATATAAATTAAATAACGTGGAACTAAATCCACATACACAATACATAATCTTAAGATATTATTTGGTCTAACATTCTGAAAGAGTCGAATTTGGTCATAATTTGAAACTCATTTAAATAAACAAGTTAAGCTTAAATATTGTCGATTTGACTTGATTATCACCCCCTTGATGGTTCAGAAAAGCACTATTGTGTTAATTTGTGGTAGATTGCCATGGTTTCTTTGGCCCTGAGCTTGTATGATTATTCAATTTCCTTGATTTATTATGGTTACTGCTATAAGCCATTTTGGTGCTCTCTGTGCATCTGCATTGTGTTCTCACAATTTATGTCTTTCTTTGCTACATTGATGTTGCTTCTTCTTTTCAAGTTCTGCTTACTATTAAAAACAAACCTATTACAATAGTTTCATCTGTGTTTGAAAACAACTTCCATTTCCATTTGCATTGTGCAGGATCGCAATTGGGATAAACTTCTTAGGTACTGCGCGGAAAACGGTTCCTATCAGGGCTGTGCACTCCCTCCTCCAGAGGCGCATAGTGAAGCTGAAGTATCTTCCATTACCACCGGGGGAAACCCGGGACCATCTAGCGGCTACTGGGAAGATTATATTCCTGAACAGCAGCATCCCAACCAGTACTCTGATGATGATAAATGGGGTGAAAAGAATTTCAGATGCCAGGCACCTGAAGTCGACCGTCAAGAAGACAGAAACGAATTTGCAAATCATGATTGGTTCCATGAAACCGGTCCATACTCTAATGAAGCCAAGTGGGAGTGAAAAGAATAGAAATCCGTGTTACTGCAGACCTGAGATTAAAATGAAAGCTTGATGGGAATCGGAAATTTAAGATTAATACAAGTTATAATCGCTCTGCTGATAATTTCATCTCAGAATTTGTCTGAAATAGCAAGCCAAGCCGTTGGTTTAGACTGCTCCTTCAATGTTTATTGCAAATTTTGCAGGGATTTCATGCATCAGTCAGTCGAGGACAACATGGTTCAGAGGAACCATCCTGGTATGATCTTTTTTTTCTCTTGTTTTTTTTTTTTGGTTTTCTCTTGAAACTCCAACTGCACCGACCAACATGGTGATCACCATGGCTGTTTCTTGACGAACATGGTCTACGTCCTCAGTTTCGAGTGGTTCCTTAAGCATTCGCTTTTTCTTTTCTTTTTTTAATGTTTTAACTCTTTGCCTTCAGGCTTTCAATTTGGCATGGATTTGTGTTACTTGTATTCGTCCGAAGGAAATTATTTTCTGGAAAATTTAAAAAGAATATAAGCATATTCGTTGAAATTCAGAAAATAAACACTTAATTTTTGAAAGAAATCTCAGTGTATGAGTATATTTAATTTCGTATTTTCTCACCTCTCTTCTAGACGAAATTTCTCTGCAATATGTAAAAATGATAATAATAATAACAAGGAAATAAAATGTAGAAAAAAAGAAAATAAGGAAATAATAATGATGAAAATGAGGAGGAGGTATGATGTTAAAAAATTTGATGTATTAACTATTTTAAAAATACTTCGTAAAATTTTCAGTTAAAATTTTCTTCAGACGCTAACATATCTTATTTTTTAATTTTTGTTCAAATTTTTCGTTTTTAATTTTACATTTCCGTCCTTGGTCATGTTCTTGAAAATATTAAGTTTGAATTTAAATAAAAAACTATCGTTATTTTAAAAAATCATGTTTGTCCAGCACGTAGTTTGAGTTCAATCCAATGTTATGAAATGAGTTTCTCATCCCAACCTCTTTTGTCAAATTGAATATTTGTACGGTTGCTTAATCAAAAAGGTTGTTTAACTAATTAAATCACGTTTAAAGGTATGTTTGTTAATTAGTTTCAAATATTATGAAAAATTGAAAGTTGAGTTTCATTATCAAAATGAGTTAAACTCTAATATGTGAGAATTTGTTTGAAATTAGAATTGAAATTGAAATATTGTTATCAAATGAAAATTAAATTAATATTAATCAATAGATCGAAAAATTATTTTTAATACAATAAAAAATCAATATTGTTAATTAAGGGTAAAATTGGCAACGCATTAAAATTTAACAATGTTTTAGAATATTTTGCCATATAAACCAAGCATGTTAACGTAATGATATAATTATATGAAATTAATCAGAGAAATAATTAATTCAAATAATATCATCCAATATTTAATATAATATGAATTGAAGAATATTTTTACCAGCATGCAATTAATTTTTTTTGTCCAGAATCAAGTCGATAACTGACATTTTTATGGACTGTTAGATTTTACGAAAATCTCGTCAAGTTTACCTAAAGTTAAGATCATTCTTTCGTTCAAAAATCTTATCCATGTGGTAGCTAAATATAATTATAAATATAAGACGTTATTTTCAACATTGGTATAAGATTTAATTAAGTGAAAAAATATATATAATAACAAAAATTATTAAGTTTCCCTCTGCACGAAGAATAAGCCACTAAATTTAAATTTGTGGACAATTTAAAGGATAAAATGAAGTCTATTTAGGTTGAGTTTTGAATTTGGAAGTTATAAACTTCATTTTTGCTAAAATTTATGATTTTTTTAAATAAGTTAAATTTAACTATTTAATTAAATTTTATTAATATATAAGATTACTTTCAATAAAAAAAGTCCAGTTATTTTCACTTCTACCGTTTAAAAAAAGAGGAAGGTGGTATTCCTTTGCTCAGGCTTTACTTGAATTTTTGCATTTACGTTCACCGTTAAGATAATTAATTTAAAACCGTAACAAGCATCTTTCCCAACAAAAAATACAACAATTAAACGAGGTTTACATGCATTTATACTTTTTACTGAATATAAAACAAATACGCAAGCTCGGCAAGAGCGAGAGAACAAAACGCAACACAAACAAGACAAACCAGCTTAGCTCTACGATAAACCAATCATGGGGGTCGCCGTGAGCAGCAGCAGCAGGAAGGATTGGGCGAAGACGGCGGCGGCACTCGGGGAAGCAGGCGGTGCCGCACTTGGTAAAAGAAGAGGCTTCAGGCCTTCTGCCGTCGGGCCGTCGGCGGCTTCCACCGGCGGTACTCCGGTGGCGGAGGGGGCGGAGGAGGAGGCGGAGGAGGAGGAAGTGGGCGCATCCCGGAACGGTGGTAGCACCGGAGCCGAAGGCGCTGCAAGGGCAATTAACCAAACCACGTTGAGATTATTTATTTTTATTTTCGGATTAGTAAACTTTATCCGTAATTATACTGGTATTTACGATAATTACCGTGGACGGCAATAAAAATACCGATTTTTTGACTTATTAATGATTTCTTGTAATTTTTAAAAATGATATAAAATTACGTGAAATGATAAAAAATAAAAAATAAAAAATAAATTTTTTATATTTTTTATTATTAATTTTAAAAATACAATTCTCCTTAATTACATTTACCGGAAAAGACCAATATCGTTTGAATAAATATTTAATTTAATTTACGAGCAGGTGATGTTTATATTAAAATACAATTAAGAAAAGTATTTATTTATTTTCTGTAAATAAGAAATGCATTTCCTCTTACTTTTTAAAATTCTATATTTTAAAGCTTTTTTTTTGAAATAATTATTTGTTAAATTTAATGGATTATTTTTGAAATAAATAAGGATTTGGGTACCGATCATTAATTAATCGATTGATTACAATTAATTCCAGAGATGGACGTCGACGGAAGGATGGTCGGACCTCGGTTAAGGTCGCCGGCGTTGGGGGACAACGGAGGAAGGGATGGGCCGAAGGCAGCGGGACCTGGTGGCAGAGGAGTGGCGGAACCTGCAAGCAGTCGGGATTATATATATTGATCAAATCAAAGCTCTCCAGGAAGAAGAAGAAGAGATCGGAGGGTGTGGTGGATCGATCGGGGCATACCTTTGCACTGGAAGATGGTGACGGAGCGGGAGTTGCAGATGCGTGGGAGGGAGATGGCGAGGGTGCGGTTGATGGGTAGGTTGAAGGGGACGTTGCCGGTGAGTATGAGGCAGCCGCAGTCGGCGGCGTTGCTCAGGAGGGACCGGACGGAGTCGCAGCAGGCGGCCGTCGGCAAGACCCCGCCGCCGTTGGTGCTCCCGGTTATGTAACTCAGGCAAGGCGTGAAGGTGGTGATCATGGTTCTGGTGCACCCGGTCACGATCTGGCCGCGAGACGGCGCCGGCCCCGTCGCCACCCATGCGGCCAACAGCAGCATCGTCATCCCCGCCATCGAGCTTGTTCTGGGCATCATCGTCGGTCGTCCTTAGCCGGCCGGCGTCCTGCACCGTCCCACTAGCTTGCCCGATGGATCGATCGATTGCTCGGTCGATCGATGTTCACGTGTTCTTAATTAATTATCAGATATATACATGTATGTATGTGTGTATATATATATATATATATATATGCAAAGTTGAGATTATAACGCCGATGGAAGACGAAAAGATGGATTATGGTTTACCAACAGCATTGGACCATGGATTTGTTTGGTGTAGAAATGTGGCAAAGCAAATTCCAAAATCAGGTTGGTGGTTGCTGGTTTGGTTTGAAAACAAATTAAGCTCGCCTCTCTCTCTAATCACTTTAGTGATATCGTTTATTTATTTAAAGGGTGTAGCTTATGTTGAAATACATTTTTAAAAGTCTTTGAATAATAAGAGAATGATCCTTCGTAATATAAAGATAAGGTCTACCACATAACACTTGATATGAGATTATTTCAATACTTCCTCGTACTTGTGGTGAACTTTTAAGCTAATAATTGTTCATCTTATACTATCTAGATGAGGTGTTCAAATCGTAACGACTTATGAAATACATGTTGTGAACTTATTTTTGATATTATATTAAAATATATTTCTAAAAATCATTGGACAATAAAAAAAGAATTCTTTATAATATAAAGATAAAATTTACCACATCACACTTGACGTGAAACTATTCCAACAACCTAGGAGTTGCTAGCTTTATCTACCGCTGCATAATAATAAAGAGCTCAATTTAGAGTGTTGGATGAAGTTGAAATTAAAAGTAGTGGAATAAAAAAGGTTGAGTTATATAGTAATTAATGTGTAGAGAGTTTACGTGTTAAAGTTTATGTAATAATAATAATGATACATGAAATTTTATATCAAGTTAGGGCTACAATTAATTAGAAAAGCTCTTTCCAAACTTAAAAAGTGTTGTGACCGTAAATGGAAGATTTTGGGATGAACAATTAATGATACTCAACTATACGTACCTCTCTCTGGCATTTCTGAGACCCAAACCCTAAACCCAGATGGATTCCAAATGGGTGGGAGATGATGAGAGTCCAGATCAGATCGATCTGGTATTCTACCTGCTGCTGCACTACCACATTTGACATGCAGGTCCAATTAGTCAAGCTCATCATGTACTTCTAATTTGATTTGGATCGAAGGATCGATATGTAGATGCTGGGTGGCTAGCTAATTAATTGATTAAATCATGAGTTAAAGTCGACGGATCTTAATTAATTAACGATATGAACAGTAGCTTTTAATCAGCAAGCTGAGGATATATTATTCGCTGGTTCAGATCAAATTTAATTTTTTATAATTGATGTGGAGCGGTGGGATCGGACAACTGGGATCAGATCCGTTAGGAGTTGGCCATCGATCCAACCGAACAAAACCAAACCCAACCAAAGCAAAAGAAGTCCTAAAAGCTCCGTCGAACTACTGCCACCTGCTTTTCAAACAACCGGACCTCGCGACCACTATCATTGCGATGAGCTTTTTGTTGAAATACATGGTCTCACGGTTATATAAAGATGTAATAGATTTATATTATATTACGAAAGAATCATCTTCTTAATTGTACAAAGATTTTTAAAAATATATTTCTACACTCTCCTCCTCCTCCTCCTCTTCTTTAAATGCCCACCCATCCAAGCTCTTCCTATCAATCCAACTTGTTCGATCTCACATACCCACCCACACACACACACGCATAGCTTTGATCGATCTGTTCGGCTTCATACATCACCGTTCACCGAATTGAAGAAGCAAGCCAGCGTCATGCAGCTCACTCACCCCCGGCAGTCAAGCGCGGCGGCACTGGTGGCTGCGGTTGCCACCGTGGCCGCACTCTGCTGGCCCGGAACTTGGGCCCAACCCGCCGGCAGCGGCGGTGGCGGCAACATGAGCTGCACTCCGGCGCTCGTCAGCCTCATGCCATGCCTCGGCTACATCGCCGGCAACTCCTCTGCTCCACTGCCGCAGTGCTGCAGCCAGCTGTCGAGCGTGGTGCAGTCCAACGCCCGGTGCCTCTGCACGCTCCTCAACCGCGCCGCGCCCCTGCCCTTCGCCGTACCCATCAACCAGACCCAGGCCCTGACCCTTCCCGGGGCTTGCAAGATCCAGACGCCACCCCTCAGCCAGTGCAGCGGTACGTACGTCAGTCATTCATGCGCTTTTCTTGATCCAATTACGTACGTACTGATCGATGATGATCTTCGTCGTGTCAGCTGTCGCCGCCGGCGCTCCGCTGGGCAGTACCGTTTCTCCAGGCCCTGTGGCAGCTCCGACAGAAGCTTCGAATTCTTCCCCGTCCACTCCCACCGCAGCATCACCTAAGTCTTCGCTTCCCAACTTACAGTCAGGTAAGAATAAATCAATCATAGATAAGTAAGTATTGAAAACAATAGTCTCATAAAATTTATCATCAACCAACTGAATTTATTAACAAGTGAAGTCCACAATCCTCACATCTTAAGAAGTAAAATTTAGGTATAATGATGTTGGATTTGCTACTTTTGAATGAAACTTTGATGGATATATACTGTATGAACAATTAAGTAGCGTAGAAGAAGTTGCCTAATCAATTTAATTAATTAATTGCGCAGGAAGCGGATCTAAGGCAACCCCAGCAAGTACTGGACAGTCCTCAGCCGCAAGCTCTGCCAAGTTCACACGCCCACTGCTCTTGCTGCTCTTCACCTCCTCCTGCGCTTCGGCTCTATTCAACATTATGCGAGTGTGAAGATCGATCGGTAGATCGATGCATCATAAACATATATATATATATATGCATGCATGTGTGTGTGTATATATATATGTTTCTATTTCCTTGCACTGAGAGCTATTTGTATTCGTTTATTCATCTACGAGTCCATGCGTGTATGTTCGATATCTTGTTCGATCGGTTTATTTATTGTATTATTGTTTCCTGTGTGGGTGATTTTTGGATCATATATATATATATGGATCTGCTGCATTTGGTGGTCGATGTATTGGTTAATCTTGTGCATGTTAATTATATATGATACAAAACATATTGAATTAAGTTGCATGCATCTCTGATATGTATAGATTTTGCGTTCGATTAGTAGTTCCGATATTTTTATAGATGGCAAGTCGATCGATCGATTGATCTTTTTCCAAGTGCACGATTGATGTCATCTCAATTTTAATTTTCAGATGACATGCAGTTCTCGCATTCTGAAATCTAATTCCCCCCACAAAAAGAAGTCAAGTGATCAATTTAATAATATATCGATCCAATTCTCTGCAGTGCTCAATATTTTAATTAAGCTTCTTGTACGTACGTAGCAGACAGATGCTGCAAAAAACTAAGAGCTAGACACAGTTAACCTACAAGCTGCCGATCATAAGATGAAACACAAACTAACAATTAATCCACAACCCACAATTAATTTTGCATGTTTCATATATATCTACTTTGTGAATTTTACTTTATTAAAACGAATTAGCTAATGGAAAAGAATTTATAAGTGATATAAGAGTTTCAATTTCACTCATTATTTTCGATGTTAGATTATTTTTTTTAATACACCTTCCAAATTATTCATTGAAACACTCTATATAATATCTTACATGTAAATCTGTGTTAACTAATTTTGATTAATCTGATATCATGTGAATTTTATTTTACTAAAATTAATTAACTAGTGAGAAAAAATTCGTAAGTGATATAAAAATTTTAATTTCACTCATCATTTTTGATATGTAACTATTTTTCTCAACATCCTTAATTACGACACCTTAGAAAATCTTGTTGTCTAGCAAATAATATAATTCGGAATGCTTTGGTATGATATGGAAGATGTCATTAATTAATTTTCCGTTTAATTAAGCTAGTGAATTGCACTTTAATTGCTTGCCACTTGGTAGAGAAGGGAGAAAAACACTACATATATTCATGTTGAAGGGGTTTCACTTGTGTGTTTGTGATTGTCTTATTGCAAAATTCTTAAATCGGATATTTTAAAACACTTCTTAACGGTGAAATAAACCATACAAATCAATTCAAACCGGCCAGCGATCAAATCGCAAGCACAAAACATCAATTTTTTTAAGTGGAAAAATTCCTTATGAATGTGAGGAGAAAAACTAAAGACATGCATGTTAGTACACGACAGAAAGTCAGTAAACTAAAATGAAAGCAGAAAAGGAAAGTCCAGGTAAAAGAGGTGTTTGTGTATGTTAAAAAATCTAAAAAATTTTTAAATTTTTTTTAAAATATTTTAAGAAATTATATACTACTTAAAAATGATGTATAATACATCAACATAGAGGACCAACTCCACCTCTAAGAGTTGTACTCGAAATGCCAGGCATAGGAGTCCCAATTGTTGCTATTGTACATGCTCAAGAGATGGGGACGTTAGCCTTATTTAGGATTAATTTCAGTTAACTTTTGAAATCATTTTTAATATTAGTATTATTATATAAATTTAACTTTATTAATAAAATTAATTTTAACTTTAATTATATTTAACTCGTACCCATTGAACCTCTCCTGCTGGGCACACATCGTAGCGACGTTGAAGGTGATGGAGTACAGTACATACCCTTTTATTATAAAAATACTTTTCTTTTTATTTTATTTTAAAATCGTTAAAATTATTTACTTAAAAATTATTATTTTCTACTTTCGAATTGAGAAAATAAGGTTAATAAACGAAACCTTAAATACATATAAAATTAATTTTTTATAAATACGTCTGTATCGATGATCGGACAATTTGAGTGGACCTTTCGTGATAAAACGTAAAATTTGCGTCGTATAAATAACTTCTTGAAAAACTGTAATCGATACTCAAGACCCGCACGCAGGGCTGCTCCGTCGGCGGCGCGTACAGAAAGAAAGGAAACGAGTAATGCCGATCCCTCGGCCGGAGTTGTCGCAAGATGCCCCCCGCGTCATCGCCCATGTAGACATGGATTGCTTCTACGTCCAAGGTAAAGGAAGAGAAGGAAAATCCCTCTTCTTGCGTCGACGATTTCTTATCCTTCAACCTCTTCATTTGCTTTGGCGATATCTCTTCTTTAGTTTCTGTTCATCTGCATCTTCTTTTTCTTTCTTCTTCAATGACGGATGCACTGATGGGATTCTCGCCTTTTTTTAAATTTAAATGTTACATTTTAAATTATCTGCTACTTAAGTTTTGCCTTGTTTGATACTTGTAGAATTGCATCGCGAAATCAAATCTAGGTATGTGTTTGGCGAGAGTGATTCTTGCCATTGTAGTCGTCAAGAGTCACTAGAGTAGCAGTTCCCGTGGCGTTGTAGCTACAGTGCAGGAATCAAAGGAATTGCTGTTTTGCAGCTCCTAAAAATAAGTTTCAGGTGGGGGAGCAGTTCAGGGGCCTGTATCTGCCAATGGGAGGAGCAGCTCTATGCATTTGTGTTGGGTGCCCAGCATGTGTTGCTCTTCCATGTGTCCCAACTAAGTCGTCCGTGCTTGAGGAGGTATCTTGCGCTTTCCGTGATAAAAGGGGTCATGACCGAAAGTTGGGGATTGGATGGTCAAATGTCACATTTGACATGAATCTGTAGGTATTGCATTGTGTCTTAAGAAGAATTGAGAAACTCTTATTATTATCTTGAGATTTTAACTTAGTGGCAACATTTGATCCTAATAATTTGTTTAGAAAAGGCCCCTTAGAATACGTGCACAAGTTGGAGCCGTTTCTAGAAGCACTTGCTAAATGCACCCTAGGTTCTCTTTTGGCACAATTAGCCTTTTTTAGATAATCGAGATTTGCCATGACGTTTAACATATTTTTGATTTAGTCGCAGTATCTGCCAATAGGTAAGTTATCTACTTTGTTTGAGATGCAACATAGAGGATGCAAATGCATGGTATTTTACTTATTTATTTATACTTGGAACTGCATTCTTGCTAATGCACAGAAAACTAACGAGGAAATTATATACGTGGTTAGCACTAAGTTCATCACCATTCATTTGTTATGTGATATGATATGGATATGATTTAACATGCTTGAAACCATCACTACTAAAGCTTATTAGCTTCTGTTGAAATGTCGTGGAGCTCTTCATTGATGTCTTTCTTTTTAATGTACAAAACTACAAATGATGTTATCTTCATTACCTCTTTCTTTTCATGCATGCCAGTCTACTCTAGGGTGTCCCATATTTTCTTTATTAGATGAAGTAACATTACTTCATGAGTAGTGATGGCTTCATATTATTCGCCATCCATTTAATTTCTCAAATGTGTCACTAGGGTTTTTAATCAATGCCTCATGAGAAGACTTTTTTTTGTTGTTGAAATATGAGTGATAATGGTTTGTTAGGATGCAGCACCAGCACCAGCACCTTTCGGGTGCCATGACAATGATTTGGAAGCATGAGGCATGAGCACGTTTAGATTATGGTTGTATCAACATGATTTGGAAAGATTGTGGTAGCCTAGGTTATAGAAAAGATAAGCAATGTAGTTTTCTATATTGTAGAGCCTCTCTCACAAGATGCTTGTAGAGCCTCTCTCACACTTAAAGTCGGCTGTTGACTTGTTGCTAGTAGGTGGAGGAGTGGAGAATGGGGGTGGGTGGTGGCAGAAGTGGTGTAGGAGGAGAGGGCAGGAGGAGGGAGAGCATTGGGAGAGGTGGAGAGCATTGGTGGTCAGCCAGCATTAGGGAAAAAGTGCTTGGCTGCTGATGATTCTAGGGGTGCGTTACCACTAACCTTTTGGGTTGTGGTGGGTTGGTAGGGTGGTGACTAGACTGTCTTAACTTTAGGTACGATGTGAAGACAAGAAAATGGCCAAGGATTATGACTCGCCAAAACTATCAATTTATCCTTTCTGTAAAGTGATTGTGTAGGTTTTTGGAAGAAGGGGAATGTGGAATCTCTTTGTGGTAGAAGTTAGAATTGGACAACGGGTGTGCTAAAATTTGGAAGGTGTAGGGTAGAGTGTAGAAAGGTAAGAGAAAATTAGTTTAGGTGGTTTGGTTGTATTCTTAGAAGGTTGAAAGATGCATTAGTTAGGTGAGGAGAATTAAATGGTGTCGAAGAAATTAAAAGAAGTAGATGAAGGTTTAAAACTACTTGGTTAAGAATTATGAGAAAAGATTTACATTAATGTAATTTTATCAAATATTTGACCATAGATAGAAATATTTGAAAGAAAAGGATTTATGTGGTTGACCTCACATACTGGTATTATGGCATGAACGGTTGTTATTATTGTAGGGTAGAGTGTACAACAAGGATTACATGAGAGGGATTTTAGATGTTGAAGATGTTGGTAGTTTTGGGTTGATATGGGTGGTGGGTAACAGGCAATGGGTTGGTTTTGAAAGACATTTGGTTTGGTAAGATGCCTTTTAAAATCCCATTTTGTATTACACCATGTTGTTGCCTCATTCATTGAAGAAGATTTCTAAATGTTGTGTATGTTCCGTGGGGTGTTTTGTTTGGGATATTAGATTCTAGTGGATCTAAATGTTGAAATTTCTTAATTTCCTTTTCTTTCTATTGAAATGCAAGGCATCTAATTTAAAAATAATCAATTATGAGTGTAGAGGCCTCTTTTTATATACATACACACACTCATGTCCAATTTTGGTTAACTAAACAGATCGTCCTCCACCTTCTCTATCTTCATTGCACTCCATCTGATAGGCTTTTGAAAGTAGATATAATAGAATATTGCTCTACCCTTCAGTCAAACATTGACAAGCATCTACTATCCCACCCCAGTAGAAGCCCTCTTGAAGCTCCATTGGACTCTTTGTAGAAAAAGTCATCAATTGCATTGTTCTTAATCAACCTCAATGGTTTTGGAGAAAAATGTCCAAATTTGGTTTTCTGCAATGCTAACACTGTGATGGCATGAGTACCGATCAAGTTAGTTACAAACGTTTGTTTGCATTTATTGTTGTAACCCCTAATATTCTAGGTAATCATCTTCCTGAGAGAACCACGTTTTTCTCCCTTGTTGCTTTGAGTTCACAATGTTAAACCATCTTTGTTTAAAATGCCACTTTTTGAGCAATGTCCTCCTCTATCCAAACCTATCCTGCAGTGGAGACTTAAGAAAACAGAAGGGATTAGATGGAAAGTACTCATCCTCAAAGCCACCATAAGACTCCATGCCCCCCATAATAGAAGATCCCAACTCCCCCTAGCATTGTCATTGCCTCCTTTAAGTCACCACTCCCAATAGATGAAGTCCTCTCTGTGAAAGTTTTCTGCTCCATATTGGATGTAGCCATTGGACCAGTCAAAGCCCCATTAGCATCATTTATCTGGACCATTCATTTTGGGCTCAGCATAGACGTTCTTCTTGCCCATCTCAATGAACTTAGAGTTGGGCTTTCTCCAAAGTAATCTCGACAGTTGCAATGGATTTGTTGAATTGAGCTTCTACATGCCTTTTACCATCACTTTCTCTAGACAAGCCCAAAGGACTTCCATTCCTCTTTAGAAAAATTATCACAAACCTTTCCCTAGGAAAAGTTTGATCCACTGCATTTTAAAAGTTTTTGTTATTGCAAGTGCCATGAGGGCCTTCTTGAGTTGGCACTGCACCAGATTTGGTAGCAATAGATCTGTTACAAATGATGTTGTCAGCAACCTAACCCTCCCTTTGGCTAACCTTTGATCATCGGTGACTTTGACCTGACCTCCTTTGACAAGCCTTCTGGCACTAAGACCTCTTTCCCCTTACTTGGCCCTCCTCCAATCTCTCTTTTCGACCTCACCCTTGAATTTGGAACTTGCACCTACTCTGCCACCAAGCATCCGCCCCTTAACCCCTTTGGCTGAAGGAACTACTTGTACTCTAGCCTCACCATAGCCTTCTATTCGACCATGACCTTTGCTGCCTCCAAAGCATCCTAGCCTAGGCACAAAAACATTGTCCTAATACAAATCTCCTCCTATTGTTAGTTTCACTCTCCTGGAATCTTCTTTTCCAAAGTGATGACCTCCACCCCTACCGTAATGGGAGGGATAGAGTAGAGATGCCCAAACCCCTTAACCATATTGGAGAATGTTTGATGATTCCAAATGTCTAGAGGGATGCCCAATAAATGAACCGACAATTGCTTCCTTGGTTAAGCAATCATCATCCTAGTCTGGTAGACTGGTCATTCAAATTCCTGTCTCTACTTGCATTGTGATGCACCAGCTTTTTCAAGAACTCCATGTGTTTGATCCATCTGTTTTAGGGTTAAAACTTAAATGAATCTTAATGTGTATTCTGATGGCAAAAAATGGTGTTTTTGTTTGCAATTTTTTAGCTTCTGAACATGTGAAATACTTGGGTGAATATCTGTTCATTTATGGAATTGTAAATTTCTTGCACATTGGTTCAAATTACTTTCAAATTTTAAAAATTCTGTAATCAGCGAATAAATATCTTTTTTACATATTTTTTGAGAAGAAATGTGGGATAATCACCAATTTATTAACTGATCTACCAGCAAAACTAATGATGAGAACTGCCTGAAATTGAGAAAAGGAAGTCTACAAAAAAAGAAAAGAAACAGGTGACTCAAAGTTTTGCAAAGGTCTCTTCTCTAAAAATGTACTCCAAAAAGTTTACTAGACCCCAGCTTCTTGTCGTCTTGATAGCTTGTTTTCATTCCAGATACACCATAAGGTTCAACTGGAAGCATTACCAGGGCCTTGTAAAATAGGCAAACTACATTGAACTTAACTTGGGAGATCAACTAAACCAAAATTCATCTCTTCTTTCATCATTCTATTCTCCCACTTTTTTGTCCTTTAATATATGTTATTCCTTTTTCTTGAATTTGGTCCTTTGCAACTAGTTCATCCTTCAATCAATATTACTGTATGTTTTTTTATATTCTTTGATTGTGCAAGGTCTCTTGGCATGCTTATTACAAAACCTTGATGTTATTTCTAGTGGAGCAGAGAAGACATCCAGAATTGAGGGGTTTGCCAACTGCCGTAGTGCAATACAATTCCTGGAAAGGTGGAGGTCTGATTGCTGTGGGATATGAAGCTAGAAAATTTGGTGTGAAGCGGTAAGGATAATAGCCATACATGTCTGTTGCTTCAAATGATTATTTGGAAAATGAAATAGACTGGAAAACAAGGGTTCAGTTCCATGCGAGGTGATGAAGCAAAAAGGGTTTGTCCAGATATCCATCTTGTCCAAGTTCCAACAGCACATGGTAAAGCTGATTTGAATGTATACAGAAATGCTGGCTCAGAGGTAAATTTGGCACAAAGCACTGATACATGTAATTTTACATGCTTTAAAATATATCTGGTTGATATCTCTGAGTCTGACCACCGTGCCAGGTAGTTTCCATCCTTGCAACAAATGCACGGTGTGAGCGGGCATCAATTGATGAAGTTTACCTTGATCTTACTGAAGCTGCTGACCATATGCTTCTAGAAATGCCTCCTGAGACATTACAAGAAATTGATGAAGCGGCCCTCAAGTCTCATATTCTTGGATTTTCTGAAGTGAGGCACCATTTCTAAAACTTGTTGCTTTCTATATTTAATCAGGGGTATGAATGTACCTTAAATGGTTGCATCTTTGCATATACTACAGCGAAGGACATGCAACACTTGTCTCCTTGTATAATTGTTCAACCACATGATAGATTCAAGGGAAGAAATTGCAGTCCATGTGGAAAGCTCAAAGATTCATCCTTAATAAAGATCTCATATGCACATGACATAAGAAGAAACCCTTGCATCTATAATTTAAGAATTGCCTTAAGAGGCAAGTAAGGCACTTGTACTTGATTTGATTGAATGCGTTGTTGTGGTAGTGGTGTCAGTAACTTGTAGTTATAAGAATCACTCATAGTCCACCTATGAGACGATAATAGTCTATTTAGCAATAGATGTAGTAGGTGATGGCTTCATTAGTGACATGGGCTGTTGTGGTTGTGCGAACATCTTGAACTTATTTCCAATTCACCCACTATTCTAACAATGAGGTTAGCCTTTGCCCTCTACTCATCCACTACAACCTCTTTTGATAGTATTGTGTCCACAACCATAAGGAACTGCCATAGCTGACTGATTTGAAATTTTTAGTAGGTTTAGCTATGGAAATACATTTTGAGTAGGTGTAGTTATAGAAATCCAAAGAACTTTGGAAAATGTAGTATTTCTGGAATGGTTTTCATGGATTTGAGAGGAAAGCTCAATGTTGAAATTGGAGAGGTATGCAGCTATCTCTTATTGTTGTCTCATCTTATTGATATTTGTTATCAATGCTTGGTTATCTGGTACCATGTGAGAATGTGAGGTATATGGTGTTAATCACGAATAAACAAAGGATTACATATATAGGATTTATTAGGCACTCAACATAAACAGGTATCCAATGGTATCCTAATGTCCCAAGTAAGACTACCAACCATATGACTGATATTCATCTCTAACACTTAATACTGCACCCAGGCTTTCCCTCAGGGACCAAATGATTGCTTGCATAAAAGTTTCACCATGCCAAGTTAATGTTCTACTTAAATATACATATATATGTTAATCTTCTATAGTGACAAACTATAATAATCCTGAGGTGGATATAAAATCTTTCAAGGTTTCTAGTGCTAAGGAAAATATCAAGGAGTGGATTTCTAGAAGCAATGCAAGCCGTGGAGATAAATTATTAGCTTGTGGTGCAATTATTGTTGCACATCTTCGCTTGAAAGTTTTGGAGGAGACAACATTTACATGCTCTGCTGGCATAGCACACAACAAGGTCTATTTTTTACTTTATTTATATTCCTTTGTTTATTTTTGCCTTTTTTTATTTCAATTTTGTTGTATGTTACAGGTTCAAATCTTCTCACATTTAAAATTTCAAAATATATCATGACATCTGATCATTTTTCTAAATAAAGAAATCACTTTTTATATAAGTTTCACAAAGGTCATTTTCCTTATCTTCAATTACAATTCTTGCAGGAATTTCCTAATTATTCTCTTGTTCTTTTTGCAGATGCTTTCAAAACTTGCCAGTGCCATGAATAAGCCTGCACAACAGACTGTAGTTCCATCTTCATCAGTAAAAGACTTGTTGGCTTCTTTGCCAATAAGGAAAATGTAAACGACTGTCCATTATATGGTGTTGATGACATTTATATATTTCTTTTGACTTCTGAGGTTATAAGAAACATATATCTTCCATTTTGTCAATCATAATGGAAGTCAAGCAAGCACATACATATTTTAACAATTGTATTTTGGACACTTTTGGTTGTAAAATTTATATTCCATAACCATATGCATCTTGGTATCTATGAATTCCATTATTACATATATTTTCTCTCATGGTTGAAATGCAGCTATCCAACTCAAAATTAATTGGCTATGAGTGGAGAGGTCTCTACCCACATATACTTCGAAGTATTATTTCCATTTTTTCATGTGAAATTATTCCAGCAATGTTTTTCACTTTTGACTTTTTTCAAGTCCTACAAGTATTCTTAATGTTAAATTGCGCAGGTTTGCAAGGAGTTTGGGACTTGGTTTAGAGGATTATTATGTTTTAGCTCTAATATTATGAATGGAATATGGACATTCAACTCAAAATCAATTGATTACAAGTAGAGAGGCTCCACTTACATATACATAGAAGTACTATTCTCATTTTTTCATGTGGGAGGTTCCAACACACATATTTATGTCCATATACTCTGACATGTAAACTTATCATATGATACCATGGGTTTGGGTGTGAAATATGTTAACATATATACTAGATATGTGTTTACTTCAATCACTTTAGCATCATGACAGTACCGTGTCCATGGCCACCTTTGTGACACCTCTATTATGGGAAGATCAAATCTTGCCTCTCACCAATTCATTTCCTGCAATTGTTTTTGCTTGTAGGAGAAAACGTGCTAGTTATCTAGGGGCATTGACGTGGATAATGAAAAACTATGGTTCAAGCCTTCAAGGTATAGAAGCCTTCACAGGAATTTGGATAAATTAGGTTGATATGTTGTAGTTACTCCATAGAATTTTCATCTAGGAAGTTAATGGAATTAATTGCCAAATGAAAATTCTGCTTCCTTTTGGGACGAGCATGGATTAAATATAGTGCCATTTGGAGAATTAAATCACTAGTGAAGGTGATACTTTTCTTGCTGTTATCGGTGGAAAACAGTGTGTGCTCAGAATCGAGTCATTGACTGGGAAGATTAGAGTCATCATATTTGGCATTCATGGTTTTAGTTTGTTATAGACTGACTTTTGAGTGTTAGAGACTTTGTACTTTAAAGCTTGAGCATGAACCTATACTTTTTCTTATTAATTTGTTACTTGTGGTGTTTCTTAACTATTTTGTGGTTGCTGACTGGTGTTACTTATGTTTAAATTTCATTGGTACATTAATAATTCAAGTTATTAATGTATTATATACCTAAATTAAGAAAAAAACTTCTATGCTTTGGTGCCTTGGCACTTTAATAACCTTGGCTTGCAGTTTTGCACATTCTAAGTTTTTGGGCAAAAGCATTAAACACTCTTGTAAACCAAATAATACTTAAGTGTAAGGTCTTGTGAATCACTTTGCAATAAGTTAGATATGATTGATATATATGCTTTAGCTTGAGGGGGGAGTGTTAGATTTGTTATTGTTTAGTATTAAATTAGTTTGCGTGAGTTAATGATTTATTGTATTTCCATTTATCTAATGACTCGTACACACGACAACTCTCATTACTGGAATAAACTGTTTTACACTTCTTAATCCCATGGACTGCATGCTTTGAGTGTAATGTGCTCCATATGGGTATACTTGTAGTGGTGCATGCTTTGAGTGTAATAATATCAATTTTTTTTGCATTATTCTTCTTTAATACCCAAATATTTGTGCAGGAAGCAATTGGGTGGAAAGTTGGGTAGTTCTTTGGAAAGTGATCTTGGCATCAAGCTTGTTGGGGACTTGTTATGTTTTTCTAAAGAAAAGCTGCAAGATCGTTATGGCATAAATACTGGGTATGGTAACATAAGTATCTCATGGAAGTTCAACTACTATTTTCAGTTTTCTTATGTAATAATTTATTAGATTTAATCTAATTATTTAAAGTAAATTTTATTGCATTGTAAGCATTATATTGTTAACTTGATTATTGAACATTGAGCTAGTGGTTCAGATATTTAGCCTTTCATTAACTAGTTAGAGATTGTTTTGTGTGGGTTTGCTTTGATCTGATTCAAGATGTTATTGATTGTTACATGAATTTGTGATTCATTAACAATGCTTCAAAAATTTGAGAATAAAATAGGATTTGAGATGTATATCACATTTTTAGTATTTGAAATATTAAAATTTATTTAAAACGGTGGGTTGATTGTTATTCAAGGGGATAGGTGGGGAGAATTGGTTTACTTGAAAGAGGGACTTTAGAAGGGCCAGAAAAGTGGAAACAGGAAAAGTGATGGGGTTTTGGAACAACCTACCATGGACTGCGTTACAACCTGAATTGAGAGCATTGTGGTGTGATAAGATCAAAATGGCCTATTAGACAACTCTTGCTAGAACCCATAATATTTAATTAGTTTCATATTGTGTATTAGCCTAAAGGAAGAAGGAGTTGCTTCAAATGCTGGTGGAAATTTTGGTAGAGGTGGTGTAAAAGCATGGAAATGTTGACCTTCAATTGAAAACCTTGAATTTTGAAACTTTAGGATTAGTTAAAGACATGATACACAAAAAGTTAGACATGTCAATTGGGTGGGGCCTAATCATGCCAACTTGGCACGACATGACATGGTTGGGAGGGTTGCAGTTGGGTTAGGGGTTTGCCTTTCGGGTGTGCCAACATGGCTGTATGACATAGGTGAGGGCAAGCTATGAGTGTGAGTGTGAGGGCAAGGGCTATTGAGGATTGAGAGGCTTTTGTTGGAGTTGCAAGTTGGATTCTCTTCAAACAAGGGGTGGGAGAATAGAATTAGGAAGAAGAAGACGAAGAGGGAGAAAAAACATTTAAAAAAATTTAAAATTTAAAATTAAACAAATTAGGCTAGCTTGGCCTGACCCAGCCTGACATGGTTAAATTGCATTGATCAACAACATTATTCGTTTGGACTTGTGCTCATGGGTTGTGCCTGGGTGGTAGGCTACAATGATTGGCATGAATAGTACTGAACCTATGTATCAATCGGGGCATGTTGGGCTAACATGATCCATTGACACCTATACAAAAAGCTAATTAACTTTAATTTTTAGGCATTTTTCAGTAATTAAAATGTTGCAGAAGACATTGGTGTTCACATTTGAAGATAACAATGCAAAACTTGACTTTTTTAATCTTAAAAGCACACATCAATTAAATGGTGTTTGTTAGAGTTATTATAGTTTTTTGATATTTGGTTGTTATTATGTATTATAAGATTGTTGGGTATCCATTTATCCAAAAACCTCTATATATCTCCTTGTAACCTTTCATTTGTAGTTAATCCCATTTTGATTTTCTCCTTTAACATAGAACTAGAGTTCGGGATGTTTGCCATCTACTGCAAAAACAACCATGGGCAGCCCTTTACCACTGTAGAAACCCACCATCCGCTC
Source organism: Amphibolis antarctica (assembly GCA_024699675.1). Classification (NCBI taxonomy): domain Eukaryota; kingdom Viridiplantae; phylum Streptophyta; class Magnoliopsida; order Alismatales; family Cymodoceaceae; genus Amphibolis; species Amphibolis antarctica. The sequence continues at coordinate 107,326 of JAMKPZ010000080.1, forward strand.
CTCATCTTCCCTCCACCAGTCCATCCATCACCCACCCACCCATCATCAGTCCTCAGCTCCTTTTCTCTCTGTCAACTACATCTAGGCCATTCTTGGCCATCATTGGGGTCAGTCCACTTGCTTTCTTCTCTCGTTCATCATCTTCAGGCCTGACTTCACCTTCCTCAGCCTCCATTGAACCCAACCAACCCAACCAGGGACTTTGATTACTGTCTAGGCTGTCCAGCCTCTATACAGGTGCTGGACCCACCCCCATCCCTTCTTTAAGCCCAGCAGGCCATTTTGGCTGGGTTGGGGAGGCCTTCCGGCATTTTTTGTGTGAGCGTTGCTGATGTTCCCTATGTTTTAGACCATAAAAACCCTAAATCTCTTTTATTTGTGTGTGGACACGTGCTGTCCACATTATTGGTGCATCTGGACTGTTTGGTTGTGTATTTGGGTAGTGCTTGTGCAGCAAAATCGTTGTTGTTTTCCCTCCTGTTGGACTGACCAGATAAAGGACGTTCTTGACTGCTTGTGGGGAGAATCAATCATGGCATCAAGTGATACATTGGTGAAGAATCTTATGGGCACGTCCATGACATTGAATGGCAAGAATTACCTCCTATGGGCTTGGCAAGTTTTGAAACTTTCATTGTGACACATGGGAAATTAAAGCATTTTATGCTCCTAATGAGAAAGGTGGTAAATATGAAGATTGGTATGCAAATGATGTAGCAATAATCTCATGGTTAATAAACAGTATGGAACCCCATGTTGCATGTGTTGTTATGGTGTTTCGTTTGACAGAAAATTTGGTACATGTAGATTACATATGGACATGAAAAGAACATATCCAAAGTAGTAAAGGTTTATGAGCTGCTGTTTACACTCTGATAGGGTTACAGATCAGTATCAAAGTTGTATGCCTCTCTACATATTCTATTAGATGAGCTTGACATATATCAACCATTGACCGTTGATGTTTGCAAGATGCATCAGTACTAGTATGAACTTGCAATGACAATGTTTCTCTCCTGTCTCAATCTTGCTCTCACGTTACAAATTTTTTGACAGATTTTGGGAGCCAACATTGTTCGTAATCTTAATGCCATGTTTTTCAGAGTTCTAAGGATATCTATCACTGCTCCATCTTCTTGATCAGTTTTTATTGTTGGCTTCATTTGGATGTGGCCAAGGTGGTAATTGAGGAGGACATGCAGGCAGCATAAAGGGGTGGGGATCACTGTGTCAACATTGTAGGTGCATAGGATATCATTCTGACTATTTCTGGGACAAGTTTGAGAAGCCCACTTGGGCTAATCTCTCCATTGAGGATTCATCTTCTAGATTGCCCACATTTGGTACATCATAAGCTGAGTAGGCAATATTCATTGCTTAGGTCAATTATGAGTGCTTCCTGGAATTTTAGGCTGCCAATGCTACTACCACCACATCAAATGCTACTACTATCTCTAGTACTAGTGCCTTCCTTACTTCTAAGGTTAGTTTTTGGATTATAGATTTTGGCGTCTCTTTATACATGTAAATTTGTAAGGTATTTGTGACCTTTTCACTTGATTATCTTAGTTGTCTGATATTCAATCTATTTCCATTGTTAATGTTTGTTCTTTTCCAATGTTTGGAGAAGGGTTTGTACAAGCCTTTTCCCAGATAATCTTAGATAAAGTTCTTTTATGTACTTGATTTTCTAATAAATTTGTTTTCCATTGGTGTTGTCATCAAACAATTTGTTATGCGATGTTTTTCCTTTTAACATAGTTTTCAGAGTTTGCAGATAGAGAAGTGAATTGATTTTAGTCATAAACAAAGGTCAAGAGCATACCTTCTAATTTAAGATGATATACCTCATGATCTAGTTTCACTAACTTCTGTGTCTGAGTTGTCAATCTTGTGACATTACAGTTTGGGTCATTCTTCTCATTGTAGGTTGTAGTAGGCTTTACCTTAGATTTTAGTGTCTCTTTTTGATTGTGAGTCAGAGCCTATTTGAATTAATTTATTGTAATGTTTGAAGTCCTTCTAGAGTTGATTTAGTGTCTAATCATAAATATTATATTATATTCATTGACTATTCTTGTGTATGTTGAGTTTATTTTTTGAAAATGGTTGTCATATTTTAGAAGTACTCAACAATTTCTTTAATAAAAGAAGAATAAGATCTTCATATGATCCAACTCTAAGTCAAGGAAAGCAATGAATGGGACCTTACTTCAATTCTTGCATTGTTCTCAACAAATGCCATAAGAGTAAGATGCTTCCCACCACTCGATGCTTGTCTATTGTCAGCCTTCATACCATCCACAATCATCAGATCAAGCAGCTTACTAGTATGTCTAGCACCTTCTGCATTGACTCAACAATATCCACCTATAAGCTTTGTTAATCATTTGCCCAAGTAAATACCATAGATATATTATATTAGGACATATTACAGCTACTTCTTGTGGGAAGATAATGTCAACTGAAGAGAAAATCAATTAGGACGGTTGCATGGACAACACCAAAAATTTCAAGAAGACATTCTATCTAGTATTAGGCCATATGAAAAGCTCGAATGTACATTAGCAAGTATTTGTGTAATATTATTACCTATGTGTGTACACTATTTCTTCTCCAACTTCTTAATATTGATGAATGGTATGTCTCTATCACAATAAATATTCAAAAATTAATATAAATTATTTGTCAATGTGTATTGTTGTTTAATTTAGCTTGTCCTAAATTTTCATGCAAAAATTCATATTTTTTGAGCATCTTTTGTGGACTCTGATTTTTGCAAACTTCCACCAAAGTCTAACGTGTGTTTTTTACGAAATACTGAAGTCTGGCAAGACATTGACGTTGAAAATCTTAGCTGGAAGGCATCAACAACTGTTGGAAAGCTCATCAAAGCTTACAGTCACTGGAAGTACCAACATTGTTAAAAAGGCTACTAGAGGTACTGATGTTGCCAGGAGGGGAGGGCTGATGGTTGGAGAGAAGAGGAAAAAGATTGAAACGAAAGAAAAGGGGACTTGTAAAGCCCTATTACTCCATTTAAAAAATGAATCTTTTATCTATATCTGAATCTGTTTAGGGTCACAATTTTAAACTAAAAATTTCTAAGCCTTAGATGCACTGATTAAGTCTTGCATGTTGGTGCCTAGGCAGCACCTAGGCGACTCCTATGTACCTGCCTCACTAACTATTTCACCTACATGTGTATAAGAACCTTTTTCCCTCTATCAGATATTGATTTTTCTGCATAGGTACGGCCATCTCTAACTTTACCCTTCTCAACAAATAATTGTAGGACTTCTTACTCTCACAACACATGGCTATGGCCCTCTGCATATGATATCGTAGTTCAATGCAAAATGACTTGTGAGATCTATTGTTTTGGACTCAAATGTTTCTGTTTCATCATTGCAAATTGATACTGACTCATGTCTTTTAATATTCTATTTTTAAATAGCATGTTGGTAAAGTTTATATGCAGTTCTCATAATGGAGAATAAGAAAATGTACTATTCTAGTAATATTTGGTATTGAAATTGAAAGTAAAAATGTTGTTTATTCTCTTATGTTTGCCCTAGAACATGGCTATGGAATATAGCAAGGGGCATAAATGGGGAGGAAGTGCAAGGTCGTCTTCTTCCTAAAAGTCATGGCTGTGGGAAGACATTTCCAGGTTCTCAGGCATTGAGAACTAAAACCTCAGTAAGTTTAATTTTCCTTGTAAATTGGTTGTTGGTAACAGGTCTTATTTGATATTGTTTTCCAAAGCATATGTACAATTCAGATGCTTCTTTAATTTCAAAAGTCCTAAAATCTAAATTTAACTTGGTGAAAATAGGATGCTTTTATCAATCTTTTCTTGTAGTTGGTTGAACTTCATTATTGAATGAGATTCAGCCTATTCCATAGCTACAGAATAGCCCTCCTATGTTGAGTTATTACATTGTTTTTTCTATTTAAGGGTTATTATATTGTTTAGTTAAACATATTTTAAAGAAACTTTGTGAAGCATTTTAGGATTTTGAGTTTATAAACATAATATTTTATAGGATACAAACAGGGGAGTATGGGATGAATATAGACCTTTACCCTTTAAATTTAGCCGATAAAAATGTAGATATTGCCTACAGATTTGTAGATAAACCCACAGATTAGTGGGTAAAGAGTGGGTAAATGAGTAACAAGATAATAAATTCATATATTTATCTGCATTAAACGGGATAATGGAGGTTGGTAGTACGTACAAACATGTTCTATTTACAGGCCTTGTAGTTTAGCCAATATTTGGATTGGTAGGTATCAGGTCCAACATTTATGGTGTTGACAAAAAATGTAGATGTCATGTCTATGGGTAGGAAAAACGATATTATATTATTGGAAATTTTGACTAAAAATCATTTATGTTATTTATGAAATATGCAACTATAATTTCAAATTTAGAAAATTTTATAGAAATTTAAGTAAAATGGTGAAAGGGAAAAATGAGATGGTAATGAAATTTTAAAAAAATAGGAGAGAGAATGTGTCTGATTGGAACAGAGAGAATATATGAAAACGTCTATGTAACAAATGAAATTATATATATATATATATTTTGCAACATATGAACAAATCTGAAGTGCTGTATATATTTTATTTATTAAATTTTATAAAATATAATGATATTTATTTTTCCTACAAATATATGCAATAGGTGTGTGGAGTTTGGATGTCCAAAATGCATGTTTCCAACGAATAGAAAATGATATTGGTAAATAATATGATTGTTTCATAAGTGATTTTTGTTAGTATATGATTGTTCTTTTAATATTACTATATTTAATACATAGTCTTAGAATAGACATTTAGAATAATCCATTCATGCATTTAATTAAAGTATTTATACTGTCACAAAATTGGCATGCCGCTTCTGAGAAACGGAATATTGATTTCTAAACTAGGAGTGCAGGTAGCCTCTAAACCCAGATTGGCATACTGATTTTGGTATCAACATACTATTTTTCAAGGAAAATAACCACTGGATCAAGCATGACATACCAATTATTAGTTTTGGAATACTGTTCTAGTCGACAGATTTGTAGTTGCTCACTAAAGCAGAAACAACATACTGTTACTATAAATTGGTATGTTGGTTTGCCCTTCAAGATCTAGGACTCATAACATTCAGCTTACTAATTTCCCATCAGTATACTGATCAACCTTCAAGAAGTTAGGGCTCACTTTGATTGATATAATAATTTTCTCATTGTTAAACTGCTTGACTTTCAAGAAGACTCACTTTGACCAGCATACCAATTTTCTTATTGGTATACTAATCCATGTGAACATTAGAAGAATGACATTGATTTGATCAACAACATGCTGAATCTACTGAAAGATGAAAGTCTATCTAGATGCTGTGCCTTCTTTTCTAGGCCCCAAACTATATATAAACCAACCCTTAGGTCTTCTAACAGATACGTAACAACACCCTAGTGCTTCCAACGTCCAAATCACATTTTCTAAGCTCTCTTTGCACACTCCAATTCATTTAGAAGGAAACCATTGCATTGCATACTTGACAAATTCCAAGCAAAACGAGGGAAATCAAGGGATTTGTGTTTTTGTGTTGTAAGTTTATTTTCATTTAAAAACTTAATTCATTAGGTTATGATGAGAATTCATTAGATTGTGGTGAGGGTTTCTCAGGTTGTAAGGAAGTGGATTTGGTGATTTTGGCTAAGGTTAGGTTGTGAACAATCGAGTGTTGGCTTGTAATAACATTGGTTTGCGTAAACAATAAGGTGTTGGTTTGATGCAACATCATATTTATTGAGGTTCAAGGCGATGTTGCTTAAGGAGTGGATATAGCACTGAGTTTGGAGTTAATCATTATAAATTCTTGTGTTCCTGTGCTTTGCACTTTATTTCTTTTGTTCATGTTTTGTTTTTTGCTTCAGCATTGCATAATTGCTGTAAAATTTGATTGGATTAATTAAAATTCAGTATTCATCCCTTTTAGTGAAATTAATTGATATTAATGCTTAGGAGAACAAAAAATAAACTAGTTAGTAGAGGAAAATTAATTAGTGTTGAAGAAATTTAAAAAAGTAGAGGTAGGTTTAAAACTACTTGGCTAGAAATTGTTAGAAATGATTTAAATATGTCATTTAACCAAAGATTTGACCATAGATTGAAATACATGGAAGAAAAAGATTTTTTTGACTGACCCCACATAATGAGATTATGACTTATTAGATTATTGTTATTGTTGTCTCTTCATCAATGTTTATGAAAAACAAGAATCATTTTTTTATGCAAGTATTTCTTTAGTTATAGTTATTTTACAACATGCAATATTGCATCTGCATTGCACATTATATTTAATTCAAACACAACTCTTCCATGAGTTTTATGTCATCTAGAACTTTTACTCTAATATTTTGATTTACAACAAGTATTATAATGCTTTATTCAGATTGTACATTGGCTTAATGAATTGTGTGAAGAACTCAGTGAAAGAATTCAGGCTGATCTTGAGAACAATAAAAGGGTTGCTCAAACATTGACACTTCATGCCACATCTTTCAAGGTTTATCAATAAATGACATCTCTTATCTTTCACTCTGCCACAATTTATGGCTTTTTACATTTTAATGATTAGGTAGTGTACCAGTGTTACTAGATATGTTGATATTGACATTTGTTGCACTTTTTAGGCCAATGACTCACAATCTCTGAAGAAATTTCCCTCAAAATCTTGTCCATTACGCTACGGGACTGCAAAACTGAAAGAAGATGCAATAAAGCTATTTGAATCTGCATTAAAGGAGTATGCAGGTTTGCAAGGTAGTGGATGGGGAATAACATCTCTGTCAGTTGCTGCAAGTAAAATATTTTCTACACCACATGTAAGTTCATATATGCCATGGTAACTCTTTGAGCAGATTATTTTCACAGTTGAAGAGAAAGTATGCTATAAATCATCACATGTTCCTGATTTTAATTATTACGGATCTTCAAGCCTATACTTGGAATATATATGATATGTGATTATACTAAGGTTTTGGCTAACATTTTAGATAGTAAGTTTTGAAAGGGAAAGGAAGAATGGCTTTTGATTGACAATGAAGTTCAATATATACATAGGCCAATGGCATGTTTGATGGTTATGTGGAAACCTTAGTACCTATATAAATGCTATTCACCAATTAATACTTCCAATACTCTTCCTTAAGATACAAAAATATGTTCAATTTTCATAGCATGCTACAAAGAGATTAAAATACGTAAGGCTAATCTTATGATGAAGGTATTTGCAAGCTATTCTCAAGGAAGTGTGTATGAGATAGAAATAATTCCTTTCATCATGTTGTCATGCATATGGTGAGTTTTTTTCAATGTAGTTTGATGAATGGTGATGAAAAATGACCTGCCATGAATCATGTGAAGAATCTTATTGGAACTTTAAAAAAATTGAATGGAAGAAACTACATAATTTGGTTGCAATGTTTTGAGACGTTCATTAGCTCCCTTAGGAAGGTCACATCTCAAGTGTAGACATTTGTAATGATGTTTTACGTTGTTTAAATTTATTTCGTTGTTATTATTGACAGGCTTTGACATTAGTTGAATCAAACTAAACCAATTTTGAATGGTTTGGCTTGTTTAGGTTAGTAGAATAGAATAGTTTAGTTGAGCTTGAATAATGTTCTAACAATAGGCATGATTTTGTTAATGATTTTGGTTGAAGCCAAACCAAGTTGCTATGTTGGGAAATTGGTACGTCAATGACTATGCTATTATCTCCCGGTTAGTAAATTAGTATAGATCCTAGCATTAATTATGGTGTGATGGTGTTCCATTGTGTGAAGAATATTTAGGATACTCTCAAGGCAATCTATGAACATGAAAAAAATATATCTAGTGTCTTTTAGACATACAAGAATATTTTCAACTTTTTTCAAGAAAAGTTTTCTTCAAGGTCATTACACCAACTACTGGATGAGTTTGACGTTTACTGACCTTTGGTTGTAGATATCATCAACAATATTTAGCTAAGCTAGGAAACTAGTTGTTAGCAATACTCAATGTCTCTTTTTCTTATAAGACTAATACTTGATGCCATATCGATTCTAAATATCATGATTGTTGCCAACATTTCTAGTCTCAACCTTGCGAATGCTTCTCAAAGATGTGGACAAATTCTTGGTACAAATCTATTTCCTAACTTACAAATGGCATTATCTAGGCTCATACAAATCTCCACGGCCAAACCTAATCTAGTGACAAATTAGAATGCTTTGTCTTCCTCTCATGGTCATGGTCATGTTATTGGTTAGAGGAGGTGACCTTGGTGGACAGGCTAACTTGATAAAGTTGGTCACATTGTCAACATTGCAGGTAGATTGATCATCAAATTAAACAAATGCCAAAATAATGATTGTAAGCTACATTGGGCCACTGCCACCTAGAGGATGCCACTTGCCACATCCATTGCTGAGTAGGTTGTCACCATCCATCTTATGGATAGACAACAAGTAGTTATTTTAGCTTCAGGCTATTGACAACTCAACCACTTACATGCTACCACTTCTAGTTTAAGTGCCTTACTATAAGTGTCTTACTTGCCTCATACGATAATTCTTAGGTTATGTACCTAAGGGGTTTTCCCCATGTCAGGTATTTGTGACATTTTCACTTGTTTATCCTTTTTATTTGATATCAGTTATGCATTTATTACAGATTATTGTTTGTATTTTATGCATGAATAATGGGTTATGCAAGTCTCTTATTGTATCAAACTTGATAAATTTTTTATGTACTTAGGGATTGGTTTGGATTGTGAGGACAAGACATGTACTTATTGGTTTGTAAGGTTTGTAACGAGATACCTCAGAAATTTGCATCCCTTCATCTTGTGGCATTGCCAGCTTGGTCACCTAGCTTATAGGAGACACTGCAATAGGAATTATTCTAGGACTCAATATATTCTTTTGATTGTGTCATGGCAGTTGGGTAATTGTAACTATGTGAATCCAAGAAAGAAAAAAGGAAGAGGAGTTACCTCCTAGTCTATTATAGGGAAAATTAAGAAAACCCAAAGTGTGTGTGTGAAATGTTTCTGTGTGTAACTCTTAATGGATTAGACAGTTGACTTAATGAACTAGGACCAAGTATTTTGGGTATGTACGAGAAAGGTATTGGATCCCTCATACTCCTGAATTATTCAGATTCTCAAGCCTGTTTGGTACTGCATGTGTCTGATGTATAGGATAAACCTACGTGACCTAGGCACGTCATGGCTTGGCTGGTATATGTAATAGCCCAGATACATGTAATCCTAGTGCAAGAAAGGGAAAGAGGAAGCAACCCTTTTGACTTTCTGGGGAGGAGCAAATAGAGAAGAGGGTTGGCAAGGAGCTACCGTCTAGAGCCACTTGCCTATAAAAATCGCCCAAAGAAGTTGCCCATGCACTCACCAAGGAGGCTTGTCTAGGCAACGGTCTTCCAGAGGTTAAGGGGGGGGGAAGGAGAGCAGGAATGCTTATTCTAGGTCTCTTAGGTGGAGAAAAAAGAGGAGTTGAGAGCATCATACCACTCTAGATCCTAGAAGTAGAAGGAAAGAGAAGGGAAGGTCAGTGGCCAGGACCTACTGGGTCGATCATCTGTGAAGCTTACTTGGAATAGTCCACTCTTGGCAGTCACCTGTGACATTTTCCTGGGACAGTCACCTGATTACCTTTAGAAAGATTCCAGGGGTCAAGAGGGGTTTGGGACCTTGTCCCAGACCTTAGGAGAAGGGAAACAAATGAAAAAGGAATGTAAAAATACAGTGCATGTGCAGATGCAAGTGTTCCAAGTGCATGTTTAGGTACTGCGAGCTAATTGAATTTAGTAACATGATGCATGAGCTCAAGCATGCTTTCTACACAAAAGTTACAAGTAAAATGCAACTAGGATGGCATGTTGGGTGCATACATACAGGCAAACATAATAAACTTTTAGGAGCACATATTCAATTTTAGTTGACATGCATGATTATGAGCATGGTTAAAAGGCATGACATCGTATCTCCCTTGTAGAAAGAGCTTAGCAAAATATAGGGACTGAAACATAAAAAGGGATGGTACCTGGATTGGAGGAATGCAAGCCTTGTGGGGGGTCATTGGTTAATTGAATGGGAAAGCTCCCTCTCCCCTACATCTCACACTTGGGTTATGGCTAAGATGCAAGATGAAAATATGATGTGGAGTATCAGAAGCCTAAGTTCAAATAAAATAAGAAAAACGGAATGAAAGAAGTGTTACTGGCCTTCAAGTGAGAGGGGAAGTATGACAACCCTAATTCTTTGATCATTCACACACCCTTGGCTTAGTCAGTGCACATAATCACAAGAATGCTTTCAATGTGATTGCAAATACCAAAGGAAACAAGTAAAAATAGGGGGTGAATGCATAGGTAAAGCTGTTTGTAATATTTGCTGGGATAACTCACCCAAGACAGCATTGAGGGAACTCTGTAGGCACTTGTCCAACAAGACAGTAGAAAACAAGTGAATTGTGTGATTAACGTAAAAAACTTTAGAGTGTGTGAAAGTTATTACTTGCAAAACCAATGTTGAGGAACTACAAGGAGGGATCTGAATTGGGTGAAAGGTGGCTTCTAGGAACCCAACTTTCAGAGATCCTTGACTTCCCCATTCAAGGCTCCTCCAATCTTAGGGGGGTTTCCCAGCCTCTAGCACGAAGAAAAGGATGAAAAAACATGCAAGTGAAATGTTCCCACAATACAGTGCCAAACTATAATCTACAAAGTAGGTAAGAAACTTGAGGCATGGGGAGCAAAGTACCTATGGAGGTGTTGCTCGATGTGGAAGGTTTAGTAGCTTGAGAGTAGCTCCCTCTGTGCTTTAGTAGCTCTCGTCTGTAAATAAGATAGAAGGATGGTCGTTTGGAGGTTTTATGTGTTGGAGTGCAAGAGTGTGTAGAAGCCTGCGTAAAAGGTGTAAAGGTCCAGTACATGGAGGCTTTAGGGGTGTTTGTAGAGGAGGGTCTTTGATTAGGATGGTAGGATAAGGAATAGATGTTTTGGATGGAAGTTGTTATAGATCTATTGGATCGCAGATTTGAAAAACTTGTTTGGGGTAATAGCCTACGAAAATCATCTAGCATAATTGCTTGGGTCACTCAATTGGGCTCCGTTCTGTTGGGTTGATTTTCTTAGGTGCAGCATAAGTTGGATCCTCCATCCTACAAGGGGGCTGATGTTTTTAGGTGGTGTGATGGAGGGCCTCCCCGAGGTAAGTGACTTGGGTTCAATAGGTGTCACGTGGATCCTATTTGACCATGTCAAAGTTAGGTGATTAGTCGTGTTGTTTTGTGGTATTGTTGTTGGAGGCAGTGTTACTGGGCTCCTAATGGACCTAACAGGTTTGGTATGGAGTGAGGGGTGTTGTAGATGATTTAGGTTTGCTTTCAGACTTGGTGGTGTCAAGCACCGTCGGAGTGTTGATCAGAATGTCTTCTGGGCGACCTGTGGGTTTGGTCATCGAAGTAAGGTGTCTACTGTAATTATCACTGTGGTACCTTTTGTTTCATGTCTCATTAGAATTTGTTTAGTTTACTATACGATAGGGTCCTACAAGAGTTACATTTATGCTTGGTTATATGTTGTTTTTACTTATGCTTTTTGGCATGCTTTTTTGGCTTACCTCAAAAATCACAGTGATGCCCTTAATGTAATCAAGATTTTCTTTACTGAAAGCAATACACCAAGATGTGTTACCTATAATGCACCATAATTTGTTAAATTTGGGATTATCCATCAAATCGCTTTCCTTCATATTTCTCAATAAAATGGTATATGATTGAATGAGAGCACAGACATTCTAAATGCTACCTATGCCATTATGTTGTGGTTGAACGTATATTATCTCTTATTTGATAAAAAGGATTCCCTTTACTTCTTTAAGTGTGGCGAGGTATTTGATTTGTATTGAAACAAATGAAGAGTACATTGTCATAATGGAGAAGAAACAACGTTAGTGGGATTAAGGCATGTTAGCCTTTTTTCATTGTTTGCTTTATATTATTTAGTTTGCCTTTTGATTTTGTGTGTATCACATTTGATTTTAAATCTATAAGGCCTGCTTATTCACAAGACTTGGTTACTTCTGGTACCATGACCAGGGAACATCTTCAATATTAAATTTCTTCCATGGAAATACTCATCAGGCCTCCTCCTCATCATCTCTGGACTCTGATGGACTAAATTTAGATGTTTTTCCATCAACAGGTATTTGGTTTATGCTGATTTTTTACATCCTAGTGTCTGTTTATTTTTGCTAACAGCTTGAGTTAGGTACTCATTCCATAACTGAGCATGAGCCATTACACAATGTGCTGACTAATTGCACAAATTCTGATGAAATTGTTACTAATGGATCATCTACTCAAGAGCATATATGCAACAAAAGATCAAGTGAAGCAAAACAAAAGGTCAAGGTATTTTCTTTTTCTAGTTATTACTTTGGACTGGAAATTTCATTCATTTGTGTATTCATGAACAAAAATAATATAAATTGAACTATTAGCAATATATGCTTATTGACTGATCAATGCAGTTTTTTTTTTTCTTCCGAAGTGTGTATTATAGAAGCTAATATGCTATAAAGTTTGTAAATGTCAATTCGTGTTGAAAAAATATATATTGTTATGTCAGCATCATCTGAGTGAAAACACAGGAAAAAATTTCACCGTTGAAAAAATTTCATGTAAGTCTCATACCAGTAAATTTAAAAATGTGACATCTCAAGGAAATTTCCATGACAAACTAACATCTAATACTATGTTGTTTCATTGGCTTCAATAGATTTTAGTTTCAGATATATGACCTTTGTGTATTTTTGAGTAGGAAATAGCAATTATAGTATCGATTTGTTGTTCTTGGATTATATAGTATCAATTTGTTGAGGCGTGAATACTTTACATTATATAGTTTTATAATTAGATGCAACTTGTTTATAAGGTGAATGTTTGTTGCACTTCTATTTCAATAGGAATTTTATCTGCTCCATCGCTTACACTAATTTCCTATAGACATTAGATTGCAGTCTTTTCACAATCTTGTTTATTGATCTTGTTTCACTGGATGTGCTACGAGGCATATTCCATGCATAAATTCTTTCATGCGGACAACTGCTGTTCGTCAAGCCAAGTGTCTGATGGACATATCCAATATAGTATATTGCCTACGTCTTCACCAGGTTTGCTCCTTTGCTATTATGTTTTCATTCATATCATATGTTATTCTGTATCCTCTTTACTACCACTTTTGACATGCCTCTTTAGGAAGTGAAGGCATTTCTCAAATGAATTGTTCAACAGATTTCAATTTCAGACAGAAAAAAGCAGAGGATGAAGAAACCCATGCTCATATAGTGCAGGAAACTGGATACTGGAAGTACAACAGGGACAACATCGATCCTTCTGTTGTTAATGAGCTTCCTCTGGAAATCCAGAGGGAATTACAAGAGTGGCTTCGCCCTTACAAGCATGCAAAAACAGCCAGAAGAGGTTGCAGTATTTTTGACTACTACTCGCCCATCAAGAAGTAGAATATCTTGCTATCAAGTTATTCGGCTACCTTTTTTCCAAATATGCTTTTAGAGCCTACAAACGGTAATTTGTACATAATGAACGAGTTGAGTGGGAGGAGTCTAGCATCTAGCTTGACCATTGAAGGATTGAGATTCTTGACAGAGAAGATTGTGAAACTTCTTTCTTGGAGAAGTTTGATTTTGGTTTTTTGCATGAAGGGTCAGGTCAATAATGAGTTGCTGGATATTTTGAGAGTGCCTGGCGTTTCATAATGTATCATCTGCAGATTGTAGGCTTCTCCTGCAGCAATTCATATGCACATGGTGCCCAAACAACCAGGTTTGACCCTTTCACATTCTTGCTTCCTACACTAATGTGGTTGTTCGAAGTCCACAGCAGCTTTCTCGTTTGATGGACAAGGAAGATATAGATTTACCAGTGATTTCATAGGTCGTTGTGATTATTATTGTAAAAATAAGTTCCTGTAGATGTGTACATATATACCATATAATCAATATTGGGGTCCAAGAAGCATTTTTTCTTTTGAAAATGTTCCCTACAAGGTCTCCAAGGCCGGTTGCAGTTGCCTTATCAACGAAGGCGTGAGTTTTTTCGTGATGAAACGCCCATTAAGGAGGAAAGCTACCATTGGGAACCATTAATGAAACCATGGGACTACACGTACCACCCCAGCAGCGGAGTCGATTTTTGTTTGATGTGGGGATGCATCGACCATTTTCTATCAAATTCTGAAATATTTTGTGAAATAATGATCACTTATGATCATCTAGTAATTCATGCAAATCAAAATTATCGTGATTATTAATGAGTTTGTACTAGTGAGAAAGTGATGAATCCGTAAGTGGATTTTATGAAAATATCAGCTTTTTGCGGTTTTAAAATATTTTGACTTAATTAACATTAACATATGGCAATTCACACTGGACCAAGTGAGCAATAGCTTTGTGATTGCGAGATTGCCAGATGGTGTAGGCCACAAATATTTGTCGAGCGCGTTAATAATCAATCGTGTTGCAGGAACGTTAACAGGTTCTCTCTTACAAACTGCCCCTGTGGATCTGCTTGCTGACAGATTTGTCCTTTGTATCCTGCATCGTGGTGATTTTTTATGAGGGCATCGCTGAGCACCTCATCTTTGCCGTCGATGATTATGTTGTGAAGCAGACAGCAGACCAAGATGATACTGGGCAACTTGTGCTTGTCAGGTCTCCACATGACCTTGTGCAGAATCCTCCACAACCCCTTCAACTGGGCAAAAGCTTTCCCTGCCAGCGACCTTGCGGAGTTGATCTTTTCATTGAAACCAATAACCGACGCCGAGAGGCCTTTACCTTCGTATGGTGTCACAAGCCAGGGGAGGAGAGGGTATGACGTGTCGCCCACAATGAATTCCCTAATTTCCACATCTCCTGGAAGGACCTTAGGCATGCCATTTAGGCGTCTCCTGCTCTCACACAACTTGAAAAATCCAGAACACTTCAAAAGACGAGAAACTGACATACTTCCAGGCCAACCAGTCACAATGTCAAGAAACCTCATCTCATGATCTACCACCCCTTGCAAGAACATGCTGTAATTACTCTCTTGGTCACACCAATCATCAGAAGATTCCACTGCAGGAAGGGTCATCACGATGTGAGTTGCATCAATTGCTCCACAGCAGTTGGGTAACCCAAAGTTACTCTCTATTTTGGCCTTGATTTCATTCATGCTTTCCTGATCAGGCCATCTGAGATGATGCTTAGCTCTCTTTTCCATTGATTCTATGAATCTCCAGGTTACCTGAGACACTGTGGATTGGCCCACGCCAAATGCACCCCCAACAGATACCTGCGACTCACCTGAAGCCAACCTTCTAAGGGCAATGGCAACTTGCTTCTCCACACTAAGCAGCCTTCCTTCAATATTAATAAGACCAGATGGAGGCCTTGACACAAGGTCCTCCCTCACTAATGAACAAATATACTCAAAAGTTTTCTTTGACACTCTAAAGAAATACATAAACAAGTCATCTTCATCAGCAGGGATGCATGGACCTGAAAAAAAGTTCGAATGAAATAACTATTTACCAAACAAGAACTACAAGGAAATGTGTGCAACTGAACAATCCTTGGACAAGTAACGTTATAAAAATCAGTTGCCATTCTCAGAAATAGAAAAAACTCGTGACAGAACAAGATAGTAAACTTCAAAAGGCATCAGTCAACGGTAAACAAGATAGCATTAGAAAGATAAATTTGACAGACCATAATGGACCAATGCTACAAGAACATCACATGCCATACCTACTATTGATCAAACTATCACAGCCACTACGTTACATGCTTTCAGTACAGGTAGAAGTGCCCAACTAGCTTCTAAGATTAGTTCCTACACTATAGAGAAGTTTCCCCTCTCACTTTTCTCCCCTTCTGTCCTTTAGACCTCCTATGTAAGCCATAATCCAAGATTCAAGGTCGATGAAATGCTCCTAGTTGATGTTGGACTTGGAAGAACCCTCTTTGAGGTTAGGCTTTTGTAATGCTTCATCCACTATTGCTTCCTCAATGAAAGGAAGGCCAAGAACTCTATGAAGCTTAGGTCACGAATAAGTGGGAAAAGATCAAATTTTTTAGAGGGATCAAAGTGTGTTTACCTTGGACATGTACACTTATTTATAATGATGAGGTTAATGGTTACTTTCCAATAATTTCACTATATTTAAGTCCTTACAATGAGGGCACAATGGACAAAGTTTCACAAAAAGAGTTTCTTCACCAAAAGCAACAGCTTAAAGGTCGACAGTTTATTTCTAAGGACCTAATGTTTTACCAACAGGAGTGCAAGGGTTGGAAGGGTAATCCTCCAAGAGCCTCTCCTCAGTTTAAGGGACAACCAGATGATGGAAAGTGAAAGTTATAAGCCCCACGTAGCATTGCACCTATGGGATTGATTCCATGGTCAAGAGTGTCAGATTTCTAACGGTAAAGCCTACAAAAAGGTATGGGAGATCAACCATCAAATAAGGAATAAATATTACGAATTCCCCACTTCATGTAGTGATTGCTAACTACTGCATGCAGTAGATAAAATGTTAGTGATTAAATATATACTATATATTAAAAAACAAATATGATATATTAAATTTAAAATAAATATTTATAAAAATTATTAAATATATTAAATATTATATTTATAACAAATTAAATATACTAAAAAACAAATCTGATAGATTTAATTTAAAATAAAATTTATAAAAATTATTTATTTCAAATATAACATTTATAGATTTTAAATTAATACATATAAATCGTAAAATAAATGTTTGTTGTATTTTTGTCATTAATTTGGACAACCATACATCTTTTTCACAGAAGTAAATAAAAAAGGTGATTATGATATTTGTTACATAATTTTATCTGTAAAATAAATAAAGTTGATTTACTTGAAGATCAACAGGAATAATTAGAAGAAACTTCAATTGAACTTTTATGACAGTAATAGACTTTTATTACATTATGAAATTCTCTGATACTTTCGCTTAAATTTTAAGACGTGCGTTTTTTTTATAATTCATTTTGTTATTTTAGTTGGGCTATTGTCTCCTCTTTCACCTCTCAACTCAGGCATTTCAAAGCGAAGTTAACTTGAGACCACTTGTTGCCTCAATTACTTTGTTAAAGACACATCCAGCCATCCTTGGCAACCTTTTAACCATCTTCAATAGATTTTTAACCATCCTTGCCTCAAAAGAAATTAAGTAGATGTCATCTAAATTATCTCATAATTAAATTGGAAGAATTTTCCAATATTTTCATTAATTTTTTCTGCAATTTTCATATTTTTAAGGATTTTTCAATGGATATTTAATTAAATCCAACCGTTGTAATTTGTATTAGCTATAAGTAGATCTAACAATATTCCAACTATCAATTTTAAACACAACTATTGATTTTGTTGGTGATGCAGTCCTGCAGCTTGAGTAAATGAATCTAAAGAAGGAAGAAGTGCCAATGATAGATGATATGCCAGGAACTCAGGAAGCGATGAAGATGTTGGTTAGCTTCATGGATTTCCTATTGACAATAATAGGTGGACAACACAACGCCTATATCGTGCATAGAAAAGAAGAGATAAAGGTGAGAATATAATAAGTATGTGTCTAAAATGTTCTATTTAGTGGATAAGGATAAAAAAATACATTGGGTTTATCATATGAAGTGATGAATTTGATGAAAGAAGCAGTGCATTTCAAGAAGTTTTAACGTACCACGAAAATGTTATAGAGGAGAGATGATTCTGGATGCTCTTCCATCCATTACATAGAGTTGGCAAGAAGTTATTTCTAAATATTTACAATTCATGATACAACAAGAAGAATCCAAACCATAATCCCACTATTTAGAATCGGCCACATAAATCCTTTACTATTAAAAATTCACAGTAGTTCATGAAAAATCATATATTATACAATTTATTTTTTCAAAGTAGTTCATTTGAACCCTGGAGTGCTCAAAAATCGTTCTGATATCATAGCATCATTGGGACGGTTGTAAACAAGATTTAGTTCGATATTAAGCGAAGCAAAGAAATTTCAGGATCGGTTGGATGATTTTCGACATCCTAGAGTGATCATGCACACACAAACTAAGAAATGGAATTCAATGCATAATTCTGGAATTTAGGGTTCTTACTACCCATCAAATACAGTGATTCCGGAAATCCGGCCACTGGCTGGGGGATCGGAAGAAAGATGTGGTATGATGCTTACACACCACAAAATGACACTAAAATAAGCAAGAAACGGTACGGGAAATGGAGAAATTCTGTCGTCGTGAAAGAGGGGAAGGAAGAGAAGAATAAGACACCTGAGGAAGCCGAGCAGTTCTTGACTCGGAAGCTTTCCCACCAATCCGTTTCGCCGTTTTTGGGTGCCAATGGAGGACCGCCGCCGTTGCTGTTGATCCTGACTCCAGACGACGACGACGACGACGAGAGCGTGTCCCTTTTCTTCGCTTTCTTCTTCTTCTTCTTCAAGGGGGCCATGCCCTACGCCGTGTCAGCTGTACCTCTCCCTCCACCCACAGATCCGCCGCCCCACCTCATAAAATATATAATTTAATGATATTAAATAATTATAATTTAAAGTTTTTTTAAAAGAAAAAGTGTCGCTATTGATTTTTTTCCATATATGATATATATATATATATATATATATAAATATACATGTCCAAACAAGTTTTTTTGGAAATGTTAATGATGATATTAAATTACTCAAAAGTTAAAATTACATATAAAAAGAAATACAAGGTATATTTGGAAACACCTTTACTTAGTTCTAGAAGTAAATAAAGTTAAAATTAAAATTAAAATTTATACAGTAATAACAAGTTAAAATTAATATGATTATTTTAGAAAACGACATTATTTTCACATATCCATTCATTAAAAGAAGTATTTAAAGTGTAATTTAAAGTTAATTAGAGAGATATTGAAAAGTATTTTATTTTAAAATTAATTAAAAAAATTTATGAGAGATTGAGAGGTACTTTAAAAAAATATATATATATATATAAGAAAATAATACTCTAGTAATATCACTAGAATGTGATATTTAGTGGTGTCATTGGAATGTTATTTATGTTACTTTTTAAAGTTTAAATTAAATCTGATTAACTATATAAAGTAAGTTCATATAGTTACTTTGTAACTATATAGATTATGTGTTTATAACTTTTTCATAGTACTTCAATAAATATTACTTTATTAATTATGAATTTTTTAAATTTAATTTAAATTATCTAAAAATAATATAATTAAAGATAATATTTTAATTACACCACTAAAAAAATCTGTTCCTATGTATACACATAGAGAGAGAGAGAGAGAGAGAGAGAGAGAGAGAGAGAGAGAGAGGAAGATGTCGAGAGAAGGGTGGGAGCTGCTGCAAGATCTGGAGTACTCGCTGAGATCGAAGTCCGACCCCAAGGTATGTGAATTCATCTAATGATATGCGTTTGCACTGGTATGAGCACAACTCAAGAATTTCCATTGCAACACTTGCGCGGGAGACGAAGAAACAGTTACCTAGGGTTCCATTTCCTATTCCAGTATGGTGGGTGCTTCCTCGGATACAACCTTTCAACCTCTTTGGTGTTTGTTAGGGTTCCTTGCTTTTCTGTAGTTTGACAACAGTGTGACACATTCGTTCCATACCTGCCGTCAAGGATTTCCTTTCCAATACCCGCTTAATTGCACGGGAAATGGGGAACGGATTCTATTTTCGGTTTCGGTATTGGTGATGCTTCTTCCAATTCAACATCTTGCTTGTTGGTTTTGTTTCTTGCTTTTCTGTGGTGTGACTGCAATGCACGTGGATTGGATTTGGGATTGAACTCGCACATTCTGAAACACAACACATTTGCAGGAGATGATTACTTCGGAGGAGGAACTTGTCTTTCGAAATCTGAAGGAGAAATTCGTCAACACCGTCATAAGCAGCTTATTCTTCTCGACCTTGTTAGCATGGAAAGGTCTACTATGCCTTCTTGATGTCTATCCACCGTTTCTGGACGTGGATATAACTTCTTTACTATAGCCGTTTTGAGCTCTGAAACAAAGCTGCCATATTGGTTGCATGTTGATCATTCAAATATTGGTGTGAAATTGAAAATCATCACAAAAAACCCCAATGTTTCATTACGTTTCCAAATACAATTATGTAATGTAATCTTTGTTAAGCTTGTTGCCGAATTGTAGCATCTTTATCTTTTCTGTTTTTAGTCTCTGTTTATGGTAGATAGCTATTATTTATCCAGTTAACATTTTTGTACTTTATCCTTAACTAACTTATTTAACACATAGCCTTGTTCTTCCCCACAGGAACAAAGATGTATGGTCTTGCACCAAGGCTCATATATTCAACTGGTAATTTATCAGAGCCTCTATATGGATTCTTTTAGTGATGAACACAACTTTTAAAAGAAAATTTAACTTCCTACAAGCCAACCTTGCACTTGTATGAACTCATGTATTTCAATTAATAGGATTGAATATAAAGGATACAACTGGCATATGCTTATTTTTTGATTGACTGGAAAATTATCTATTGAACTGAGGTAAATTTTGTTGATAGAGCATTCCATTCATTAAATTCAATAAATTTACATGTTTGGGAGAATAGGATTTAAAAGTATCTTAATTACGAGGCAGTAACCTTCTTCAGAATTGCCCATATGTCTCCCCTAGCATGGTGGAATACCTTGTCATTACTCATTACAAACAAGCCATATAATCCAACAAATTGCATGGACGGTCAACATGACTTTTTGGGCTTTTGTTTTGGTCTCACTAAGCTTTCCTGCAATCACTGGCTTAATAGCACTCAATGATCCTCACAGATTCTCACTGCAAATATAGCCTGCATAAAGAGATGCATGACTGAAAGCCAAACTCTTTTGCTTACATCACAATCAAAAACAAATGGTCCTCCTCTTCCTTAGGAAGAGTCACATAATAGACTTTAGAATCTTCCTTTTAATTTTAAAGACATCCTCCTATCACATGATACTTCATACATGTCTTTTATAATATTAATCATCTTACAGGTACTTTTTTTCAATGGCTACCACAATAGGTTTTTTGGTATCCTACCATAACATTTTTCCAAATGATTGATCCTATGTAATAGAATTAATAACTCAAATTATTGTAGTATCATAAGTTATATTGGATTGTAAAAAGTTACTGTTATAGAGATTCAAATGCTTAGATGAATGGTAATACTATAAGAAATAAGTTACTATTTTGTTAAGAATAGAGTAATAGTTATACCAATTGAAGATAAGATAAGAGAATCAACTTAGATGGTTTGATCATATCCTTTAAAAACCAGAAAATGCACTACTTAAAAGAAGATAATTGATTTGTAGAAGAAACGAAAAGTAGAGGAAGACCTAAAATTACCTAGTTATGAATTATGGGAAAAGATTTAAATTTATGTAATTTAATCAAAGATTTGACTATAAATAGCAATACATGGGAATATATATATATGTAACCAACCTCGCATAGCGGGATAATAGGATAGATTGTTGTATATTAATATTACAATAAATCAAACACAACCTAAGTGGAAACTACATATGGGCTCTATCAATTCAAGTGAACCATGATAGCATAAATGTGAGCATTATCTTATAAAAATAGATTGATGTTTTCACGTAGTTCTCTCTTTGCATTCACAACATGTAAGCCAACGATGCAGGTGCTTTTCTAGTTGGAGGTGAATTGGGAATCACATGGGCTCAAAGGTCCTGCCTTGAGCGAGTTCTTGCAGCAGATGGGAGTCGAATGCAGAGAGAGTTGGCCAATATGTAGACATCAAAAACTTGGTCTTCATTCTATGAATGTGTAGTTTTGTAGAATACTGTGACTGTAGTTTGCAATTGCCATGATGAATTGCTAAAGGAATATTTAAGCCAACATTTTTCCGGTGCAGAATGTTAACGAAGCATCAAGAACCTCTTGGGCCATCATCATTTATTGGCAAGCACTTGAATAAGCTCCTGTACCCAGAGCAAGTTTTTGCAGACTCGCATCCAGATAGATCCGTCACAAGGTGGCGGTTCCGAAACTTCTATGAAGAGGGTTCTGTTGCATCTTCCAATCCAAAGCCTAGCAATGAATTCATACTTCGTGGCAGACAGGTATAATTATATCCTGGAGTGAAGCATTAATTGCATCCAAATCTTTCAATTAATGTGGTCTTTTGGTGGAACTTGAACAATATTTTCGATTATTAGTCTAGATATTTCCATTAGCTGTAATAGTTGTAACCAAAAGTCCATAATACTGTTGCCACAAAGTCTAATTAACCAATATAAATACTAAATGAGTTTTCTTCTCGTTTCCTTTTTTCCCCTCGTCACAGTTCTTGATACCCAAAATGCCACAGATTTCAACCATAGTTGGTTTGATTGCCTCAAGCAACAATGATTTTCGTTTTTGTCGTTTCATGTTATTTTCAGATGAATCCGGTCCGAGATGTAAAAGCTGCGCTTGGTGGAGTTGTTGCCGATCCGTTGGACTGCATCTTTGGATCTGCTGAAGGCTCAGAGGTGGCTAAATCTAATGATCGTGTTGGGCATTCAAGGAGTAGTTGGCGTGCTCGGAGAAGAGCAGAACGAAGGCGAAGGGCTTGGGAAAGGGCGCAATCTACTTGAGCAAGAGCAAGATCTCATTAGACGATGAAGGCCTCTGACGCTTTCCATCAACTGCAACGCTAGCGGCAATTGTGTTGCCTTGCAACCTAACTACCTTTGAGATATGATTCTTAGCTTTTATTTGACAAAAATTTTATGTTAGATGAGAAAAAAAAAGTTAAGTGAGTTTGAAGTTTAATTTGTTTTAGGTTGACATAATTCTCAAAACAAAAAATCTCTTTTTATTTCCTGACAATTACAGTAAATATCTCTATTTTCATTAAACACATTTTTTGTATAATAAATTTTTTTGTAATTTCAAGTTTTAAAAGAAGTATGTAATATATTGCATTTTTTATGTAATTAAAATAGGAGTGAAATATTGGTCGATCGACCATGAATTAATATTGATGCATTGGTTCAATAGGGCAGTGAAGTCATTGCTCCATAATCTACAATTTCATGGAAAACATTTCTTAGATTGTCTGTAAGTAGATGATGATCAGGACAGCATTAGAAAAGACAAAAATCATCGGCTTCTACCAAAAACCCACCCAACCCTATCTTGATATTCCTTGCCAAGTGGTAAATTGTTGTCCGCCAAGTTATACTTAAGATTCTACCATAAATGTCTCAAGCAAAAAGATGAAAATGTCCTGTAAATAACATTTTATGGAACTACAAATCTTTTCGTATATTAGAGACAAATCGTAAGCCTACTGCTTACATCTAATAATATTTATTCAACTCATACGAGAACTGTTTTCAATTCCCATCTATTTTGATGATTATAATACCAACTGCTAAAAGTATTATTACCATATTTGTATCACTCAATTATGTAATACCGCCAAGCACCATCTATTTGAAAATGTTATCACCATTTGTAGTACATTTGTTAACATTTTAAAAGTCATTTAGCCTCAATTTATCACTTATAACTAAAGAAAATGTTTAAATGCTCAGCTAAGATCTCATTTAGTTGACTGTAATTAACATGTAATATAATGTAATTAAATTACATTCCTTAAATTATAATATTGAATTTTTATTATCATAAAAATTGAATTTTGATTAAAATTAAATTCTTTGGGACATCACTCAGTTAACTAAACATAAGTTTAATATTAAAATTAATTCTTTACATAAACTTATAATTTAATTACAGTTAACTTTATTTTCATTTGATTACCAAATATTGTAATTTAATTACAAATTTAATTTAATAAGATTGCAATCAACCAAACTGAACCCATTTCAATACAAATTGCATGTATTTTCCAACAACAATTTAATTTTATACAAGACATCTCTTAAACTTTTAACATAAACCTGAATTCCAACAAATAGCAAAATTACATAATGATTTTTAAAATGTAATATTATCAACAAATTCTTGGTTGGCATCATGTGGTTGTAAAATTCAACATTCCTCTTACACATTGAGAACTGCTGTTATGATTTGAAGATGCATTCTCACCATTACTAGTCATAAATTTCTATTCAAATAGAGAACAATGCACAAAGAAATCATCCATCCATTGACTTTTAAAAGATTTACTACATTTATATATTTTAACTGTAGACATTATCAAGAGACCCAACAATTTATTAATGACATTAACTGTTACATCTCCAAGTCTAGTGTTATTTCAAGTTTATCAAATCGTCAAGGTGAAGAATAATAAAATCCAACATCATGACAATCACAACATTCACATGCAAAATAAACAAGAACATTGAAACCCGACTCCACTTCAAATGAGTTACTCTTCTAGTTGAATTAAATTCAAGAATAAGCATGACAAATCGTGGAGAATAAATTACCAAGACCCATCATGGACATCAATTAAATAAACATAACCAAGATTCTGTTAATAGTTGACAAAACTTCATTATTGAACATTTTCACAAACGCTTAGGCATTATTAACAATATTGTGGTCATTCATGACCACCAAAAACAAGGACCCCAACACCATTTTCCACTAAAATTTCGAAATCACTTGATCATAAACTTTCCAAATTAACAAGTGAATCTAACAAACATTTTCAATGAAAAATAAACCAAACATTCTTCAATTGAAGACAACCTTTTTTATAAGTTCACATACTAATTAAAATATAGATCTAAAGTCACTATCATGAGCCCTAGCTAATTAATCATATTCAACATTATCTAATTAATTGAAGAAAAACTTCATTTAAATAAGTTCACACACAACCAGAGCTTTTGCTAGTTATTTTTCCAAAGCTTCTAGTTATTATTAAAACTATTTTCGTTATTCATGACTAATGTCAAACAGGATTCTTCCTTAAAATTATTCAAATCACAACATTACCAAAAAAAACTAGAAAATTTTCAAGAAGATTAAATCAAATCTAACAAATATTTTCATTTCAAAAAATTAAACTAAAAACTTACCCTTTGGTAAATCGAACTCCACATAAATGTTCAATTGTCCAACTTCCACTAGAGAGACACTTGGAGGCTTTCAATTCACTTCAAAATATTTCCTTTGGTTGAGTAGTTCAAGACGCTTTGAAGGTCATTTCCCATCAATAATGGTCTAAAAGAAGTTCGTCAAGAGTGATCAATGCCATCAAACACATCACTGACAATCTAATGTGACCAGAACACTTGCGCAAAAACATAAATAGTTGAAATGTACTTCAATATTGCTCTTGAGACAACTCCAATATGGTGTTCTAGAAGGTAGGGAGGTTGATTTCAACTTAGCCACAGTAACCTTCTAAAAAAAAACTTATCTCCAATGACAAGTTTTGCAAATATCAAGAAAAATAAATCTAAATAATTAACTGAAACTAAGAAGAAACCTTTTTTGCACACAAACCAAAGATAAAGTTAAATGTCAAATTCCTTGAAAAAAGATTCGCAAAGAACCCCAATTAAAACCCCTTAGAAAATATCGTATAATGAATACACAAATATATTTTGGACAGGAAAGATGTAAATA
This sequence comes from Amphibolis antarctica, assembly GCA_024699675.1. Taxonomy (NCBI): domain Eukaryota; kingdom Viridiplantae; phylum Streptophyta; class Magnoliopsida; order Alismatales; family Cymodoceaceae; genus Amphibolis; species Amphibolis antarctica. The sequence continues at coordinate 133,086 of JAMKPZ010000080.1, forward strand.
TTTCAATAACCGTACATGCTCCTACAAAACATACAAAGATAGTAAACTTATATATTTTACCCAGTCGCAATCTGCTGCACATTTAATCCAAGAAAACTACCTAAACTGCATCAGAAAAACAGCTCCAGACACATTAGTAAAATATCAAAAGACTCACTCCATTGTACTGGTAAATGTTACAAGGAGGGTCAAGCCAGGAAACGAATAGCTCAACCGCAAGCATTGTTAGATATGTAGTTCTTGCAAAAATACCTGCATCATATGTCAGAAAATTAAAACTTTCACAAGAAAAGAAAACAGCTGCGGCAGAAATGACTAGCTTTCCATTTTTTCCCTTTGACAGAACAATTGAGTCCTGCGATGACTTATATGGCATCAATGGAAGTCAGGAGACAACATAAATATACAAAATCATCTACAGCCATCAACAAAATGAATCTAAGCAGTTCCCTGGAATGGTCAAGTTGGACAACTAAAGTATTTCCAAAAGGCTGATATGTACTTCGATGTCTCTGTACATGTTCTAACATCCAGCTGAAGCAACTTGAACTTCCACATCATGATTATCGCTGAGTGTACCCCTCGGGAATCACAGTAGAAGAGACATTTACTTCACTTTGATGAAAATGCAGTTGACAAATGGATACAGGTCTCTTATCCAAAGTGTCTTTAGAATGATGAGGAAGACCAGCACCAATTCTGTTGCAAAAACATGGAGTACTGGATAAACAGCTATCATTTGATACCATACATGCCTCCGAAGTACAACATTCTAGAGAAGGCATGGGCAGATTTGTCCCAGTCAAATCTATACCCTCTGACGGCTTAGCTTCATGGAGAAATGACTCCTCCACCTTGAGATCATCACAGACGGCATCTAATGCAACAGCTGCAGATACAGGGTGCTCAGAATTCTCAACAGACACACTCTTGTTAGTTATGATAGAATCATCATCATCTTTTCTGTCATAAGAACAACAAACAGGCTCATCAATTTCATCTTCGTCATTGACCGCCAGATCACAAAAACCATTTTCAACCATAGTGGGGGAATTGGAATTTTTATTTTCCAACAGAATCTCATCACCACCACTTTTAGTTCCATCATTTCTACACACTACATAGAGAAACAGAAGTTTGTTACCAAATAGTAATAAAAGATGAAAAATGGCATATATTTCAAATATTTCAGTATTTTACCTCTGTACACAGATTCCCCATTTTCATGTTTGAGCAATGTCTTAACAAGCAAACCTGTGCCAGGAAAAACCAACAAGTTCATAGACTTTAATTCCTGTTTAAATGCATCATCAAGATGCTTGAAATTGAACACCGTTATCCATGTCTCCATCAGTTCGGATATAGCAGGTATTACAAGCTTTGTAACAAAGAGTGAAGAGAGCACCTGAAAAGAAACAAAACTCAATCAGACATAAAGGTGAATGTAAGTATCGATAATTAAAGAATTTTTTTGAAAACGTAAGTAGAATCTTATTAATCAATAAGGTTCATCCAAAAATGCAAGGTTAACAGAGCCCCCCTCCCCCCAACAAAATTGCATCATTTAATTAAGGTACAGAAAACAAAATGACAAGGACCTGTCCCCAGTCTTGGAAACATTTCATTGTTACAAGAAGCAAGTCTTTAAAACTGAAAGGAACTGAAAAAATGCAAGCATTTCTATATAGCCGTAGGTTCCAGAAGAAAGCATGAATCACTAGGAAAAATCTGTTTTTCACTGCACTTATTTTCTCAGGAACGATACTTTCTAGGGGATCCAGAAGACCTTAAAATGAATCAAAATAGAGACCATTACAAACCAAAAATGGAAGCAACTTGGACCACACAGCCTGTTCTCTACATCCTGTTTAAACACAACACGTTGAAGATCAGAGGTCCCAGACCATTTTCCATGCCTATCCTTGGTGACCAATCCATTGTGGCCCAATGACCACATGAGAATTTGACCTTAAGAGTGGAACTGCTTCTCCAAGTCAGCTTGAGAGGCCTCCACTTTGAGTTATCAATTCCCGTTCAGACTGAAAGCATTTAGCAACCAAAAAACTACTTGTTCTGCTCATACTCCAGACTTATCAGGACCAATTAACAGCTTAGATAGGCCCTCCAAATTTTCCAGCAAAGCAACCAGGTCCTCAACTCCCGATCTTTTAGATTTATTGTAATCCCGAGATTCCAAAACCACGAGTTAGAGACCCAAGAAACCAAACCACAAACCATGGAATATTTCTTCCTAAAAATGTTATATATTTTAGGAAAAAGCAACAGCTAGAACTTCCTCATCAATCGATCTGTCATGCCAGAATGCACGTTGTCAACCTCCAATAGAAATACTTTTGTGAAGAAACCCCCTCCAGGGAATTAAGGGAACAGCATCATAACGGAAATTGAGAGCATCTAGTGCTGTCAAGTATGTTCTTCTAAAGATCATACTCCAGAGAGCATTTGTATCCATTTTTGCCTCCACAGCCATTTGCTCAAGGCTTTGTGCTGTGAGGGGTCTAAAATCCATGCCACCCAGATCTTTAGGAGTACACACTACCTGCCAACTGACAAGATGCAAACCATGATCATCATTTCCCTTCCATAACCACCTTCTAAAGATCTCTTCCAATGCAATGACAACCCGAGTAGGTAGAGTAAAAACTGAAATATAGAAGACAGGGATGCTATGAACCACACTCTTTAGATGAGTCAGTCTACCTCCAAAACTCAAAAACTTGCCTTTCCAGCGATCTAATATGCACTCAAATGTCATCAGTCTGCTTTCTTTGGTTTCTTTGGAGACAAGAGTAGCCCAAGATATTTCAAAGGCACTTGTTCCAATCCACAACATAGAAATGAAGCAGCCTCTGTGATGACATCTTGATCAGCATTCACACTCAAAATGAAACAGTGGAAAAGAAAAGATGATTGGAGAAGATTAGGGTTTTGCATTACACACAAGAGAGAACATATACAGGATTATATCCTCATGGAGATCCGTATACCCTAATAATATAAACATAACACTCAATACTCTCCCTTAAGTTGAAGAGTACATAAATCAAACATTCCCAGCTTGTTACATAAATCCTTAAACAAATTGATACTAAGATTTTTTGTAAAAATATCTGCTAGTTGCTGTGAAGGCCTGGTATATGGTGTGCAAATTGTCCTAGCAAGAACAAACTCATGAAAATAGTGGTAATCTATTTCTATATGTTTGATACGTACATGAAAAGTGGAATTATTACCAATGTAAACTGTAGCTTAATTATGGCAATGCATACTCATGGGTAGAGAGTTTTACACCCAATTATGTCATGAGGGATTTCAATCTCACTATTTCACTAACTACTTGAGACAGATCAATATCAAGCTTCAATGCTAGACTTGAATATCACATTTTGTTTTTTACTCCTTCAAGTAACAAGGTTACCACCTACATAAGTATGGTAGCTCAAAATAGACCTTTTCTCCTCTGCCACCTACATAACTAGTGTCGAAGTAGGTAACCATATTCACATGCCCATATTTTGAGTAAATTAATACCTTTCCTAAATTGTTTTTAATATAAGTGAAAAGATACTCGTAAACTTCTAGATGTGGGAGATATTGTGCTCATTACCATAGATTGCACGAAGAGTTTCCCACACACGCTTCACTAGCTAAATCAAAGAAATGCTTCGATGACAACACAATTGGCTACATGCCACTCAATGTATTGTTTAGCTTCAGGGGATTTGTGTGGTCCAGAATCTTCTGGAATTTAGCTAAAATGGAAAGCAAGGGAAAATTTTAAAAATTGAAGCATGTTTGTGGGAGAGAAAGTGAAGGAAAGTTAGAAAAACTTTCCATAACTTTCCCTCGTATGTATATTTCACATTTTCGGACTTTCTCACTCTACCCTTTTTGAAGCCTATGAATGTTGCTCACGCCCCTCTCCAGTTGTTCGCTTTCAACCTCCCCTCTTTGGTTGATATATTAAATATATTATTTATATTAAAAAAAAGATATATTAAATTTAAAATAAATATTTATAAAAATTATTTATTTCCAATATAACATTTATAGATTTTAAATTAATATGTATAAATCATAAAATAAATGTTTATGGTATGGAATAAGCAAATAAAAAAGGTGATTATGATATATGTTGCATAATTTTATTTATAAACAGATAAAACTAATTTACTTAATGATCTATAGGAAGAATTAGAAGAGCCCTCAATTGGACTTTTACGATAGTAATAGACTTTTATCACACTCCCTTTGCACACCCCAATTGTGTTCAGTCCTGCCATAGCAGAAAATGACTATTACATTATTATGAAATTCTACTAATTTTGCTTAAATTCTTAGACTTTCTAATAAATTATGTGACTGCCATAAACATCATCATTTTTTTCTAACTTTCTACTACATTCTAAAATTTTCTCTTTAGCAGTTTCTGAAACATTCTATAATTTTCTTTTTAACAGATTCTGAATATACAAACAGGCCCTGAGTATCCTAAGGCTCATCGTGAATATGATGCTCATGCATGTGAGCCACTAGAAAAGTCTCAAAATATCTTTCCCAATGGGAATTGTTAATGTTGTTTAGCTTGACTTTGGTTGTTGTAAGTTGCAACATTCATGATTCTTCATAGGTGTGCACGTTGACACTTGTGATGAACAAAGAGGTGAGACTACTTAATGGGCGTCCTAAAACCCAAACCCACAAAGAGGTCCATGGGTGGTTAAAGAAGCATTGATGTGAGGATCAGAGACAACCTTGCCTGAGGGAAGAAGATGGGAGGGAGGGAGGGAAGAATGACGCATGACGGAGAGACAATCAGAATAGCCCAAGCTTTGATACCACGTGGAAAATAAACAATTGAACAAGGAAGATTAGGGTTTTGCATTACACACAAGAGAGTACAAATATAGGATTATACGAATCCTTATGGAGATCCGAATACTCAAATAACATAAACATAACACTCAACAAAAACCTTTTGAGAAACTGATTTTTACAGATTGGAAAGCATCTTAAGAACAAACTTCAAACTTCAAAATTTGTTCCTCTGATGGATCACAAAAGAAAGTGTCATCCGCATATTAGTAGTGATAAAAAGATCAGTCTATACCAATTTCCCACCCCTTGAACCATCCACTTTCCACTGCCCTCTCTCACATATTAAAGCAATGACATCTACTCCAACATTAAATAACAATGGGGATAGAAGATCCATGATCCTACAAAACACATGTTCCCAGGTGCTTCATCTTAATGATCTGAGTTACCACTCCATACCCTCATTGAAGAACTACAATCGTTCGTAGACATTTGTGGGAGAAAGTCTATGTTGGATTCACACTAATCATGAGTAGCTTCAATCATAGGTCATCTTATTGGATCAAAGAATGCAACCACAAACCAGTTAGAATGGCACAGTCCCATCCCAGAATGTCTAAAATCATCTACGGAGTGGATTGATTGTGGGACACCTATGGGAACCAGCCAATCAATGAAATGGGTGAGCCTACTCCATCAGCTGTGTCGACTGACTCATTAGCAGATTGGGTGGGCCCACTAACACCAACACCTATTCCATAAGATCATAGCCTCCTGCAAGCTACTTTGTCTAGGAAGAAAACAACCCTCCCCTGCCATTTGCGCCCTTTCCCCCCAACAATTGTATGCTTTGCCACCAAAGACAAGGTTTCAACCCAATAAATCCCAAATCTCAAAAGGATCAGGAAAATTCTCAAGGGAATTCCAAATCTCCACCACTGCATCTTCTATCCACTCCCACAAAATCTCCATATTTGAATTTTCTTCTGCAATATAAATTATCTTTTAAATTTAGAAAACCAAACACAAAATTCTCTCCCCAAATATCATCACTTCCGGACCTTTAAATTTTTGTCACCTCCTCTAGCACTAGAGAGACCTCCAACAAAGGATTTGCTAGACCAAAGTCAACCCTAGCCATCATCAGGGATGCCAAGCTTCCCTACTAGGAATGCAATAAATATTTAGGTATTGTTTGAGAATCAGCTTAACAGCTCCAACAGAGACTTGCACTTTTCTAACTTTAAATTGAAGTTATTCTTAAATTAAAGTTGTACAATTTCAATTTGAAGTTACAAAAATACAACTTTCTATTTGAGTTGGAATTCATTTCCAAATGAGGCCCAAGATACTTAGATAAATTTCTGTTTTGAGCATATTTGTGCATGTGGAATTGGTTGCGAATGAATTCACGAGAATTCATTTTTTGAACAGAATTGAATTGAATTGAAATAGTACAAAAGTATTTGTGCACCTCTTATAATTGAATAAAATTAAAAATTCTCATGGTCAGCCGAAAGCAGGCAAGGAAGCTTGAGCTAGTTGAACCTCGGATGATTCATACCCCATGAGCCCGAACTTTATTTCTATCCTAAATTGAAGAGTGAACAATATCGACGGAAATGAACTGAATTCAATTCCGCCAGCACAAACAAATGATTCATAAGAATTGAATTCATTTCAATTCAATTTTTATAAATTGCATAGGCACAAACAGAGGCTTTGAGTTCAAATTTTTCCAAATACAAATATTTTGTATATACATTTGGGTGAGTATGAACCCAAATACAGATGTACTTTTCTTAAAATTTTCAGATTCAAATATGAATAGAGACATTTTAAATATTTTTGAATATGAATACATATGTTCAGATTTTTTATTCTATATGAATTGTAAAAATGTATTCTTGTAGGATTTGAACCCTTGGCCAGTTTAACCTTATAAAAGATTTAACCACTATTTAAACCAGCAAGATACATAAAAAATATATATCGATATTATTATACTTGAAAAATTGTAATCATATCAAATAAATTTATTTGATTAAAAATAATCCAACCTATAATCCCAATGTGAGGTTAGCCACATGAATCTTTTTCTACCTATTGTTGAATATAAAATCTCTTCTTAAGTGTATTTTGATGATGTCCAAACATTTACTATTATGTAATTAAGTTCTATGAAGCATCGGAGAAGCCATCAAGAATGCACATAAAAAAGCTTCTAAGTCCCTATCGAAAGTTCTACTGAAATCCACAGGAAAAACCATTGGCGAAGACCAGACGAAGCCCAATTAAAGGACAGACGTAGTGCAAAGGACGTCACGTTCAAGGCAGTCCAGGAGCAGGATCCATAACATTTAGCTAGACAGGATGTAAGGGGCGTAACATTTAGCTAGATGTGACGTAGGTGGCATAACGTTTAGACAATAAAATCCGTTCACAAAAGAATCACACTTGATACATCTCAGATAGGAAAAATCAGAACATGATATCTGAATGGTTATCCGAATTTCCCTGTAATGCAATCCATCTTAGAAATTCCTCTCAGGTCAAATTCGGATAAACATTTTCAGAAATTCGTTATTCCGAATTTGCTACGGTAAAATTCGGAATACAATTCGTTATTCTGAATTTGTTTTTTGAAAAATTCAGAATTTAATTTGTTATTCTGAATTGAGTTCTGAAATGAAAAATATAACCATTGGAAAGGTTTGACCAAGTCAAACTAGTCATTTATAGCCCATCAGAACATAATTAATCTATAAATAACATTGTCATTAGGAACCAAAGACACCTAATCTTTTGATACATGAATTGTTGCACTTAAAGTCCTTTCACGAAACAAGTTTTAGCACTCATTGATTCATCTCGTGTGAATTTGTAAGTGTTTTCCTTGTGATCAAGCTTCTTCCCCATTCTCATTGAAACACTTACACAAGCACAAATTTGGTATTGGTCATTTTGCTTTGTAATTAGTTGGTTTGTTGAGTTTCTACCTAAAAACTCAAGATTGTGGTTGGTTTAAGTGTTCCACCTTAAACACTTAATTGGTTTAAGTGTTCCACCTTAAACACTTGTGTTGGTTGAAAAATTCCACTTGAAATCCTTTTGTGTTGGTTAAGAGGTGCAACCTTAAACCCTTGTACTGGTCAGTTGGGTGTTCGACTTTAAACACTTTCTGTAATGTGTTCTAAATAGTGGATTAGATTTAAGCTCAAGCTTAGATAGTTTGAGAGTGGACATAGCTAATTGGTGAATTACCTAAAAATGTTGGTGTTCATTTTATTTCATTGCTTTTATCGTGCATATTTATCGAATTGATTGTGAACGATTTTCGATCAATTTTTAAAGATGTTATTCACTCCCCCCTCTAGCATACTATCCGAACTTTCATCTATAACTATATCTTTAGTTAAATTACATAAATTTTAATTTTTTCCTTACAATTTCAAACTGAGTAGTTTCAGACCTACCTTTAATTGTAATTTCTTCTATACTAATTAATTCTCCTTTCCAAACCAACTAATGTATTGCTTGGTACAATTGGTACAACTCATAAACCAGTTTTATAGCCAAACCACCGAAACCAGTTTTATAACCAAACCACCGAAACTAGTTTTATAACCAAACCACCGAAACCAGTTTTATCTTTTGGTACAACTCCTACACTACGCTTAATAAAATTGTATTTTAGCTTATCCCTTGTAATATTACCACCATCCATCTAAGCATATGCATTTCAACAATATTAATTTTTTTGCATATGTTCAAGCTTAGCAACCTAACGTTTTGACCCAAGAAGTATATAAAGTTAATTATTTAAATAAATATACTTAATTAAATTTAATAATTATTTACATAATATAATAATTACTAAAATAATTTTTATATTACGAAGGAACTAGTTAAATCAAGTTTGTGCTTTGATTTTATCGAAAAAAAAATAGTTACATCCTAACATGCCATTATCCTATAAATATTTAAAAATTTAAAAAATATAAAATAGTATAACCCTAGATATTATTCTATTATAAAAAATTCTTGATTTATAATTTATTTTATGAATACATATATATTATAATTTATTTGGGTTATTCATGTTAATTTGCATTCATATTTGATATTCAACAAAAGCCACTCAACTACCCACAAAGATGACCCACATCTAAAGTCAACACCTTACGAACCAATACATTTGAAGGCATTGCAAGAGGTTCAATTGGGCTTGGAACCATCTACCACAGTGGCCTTCTCCAACTCCACCTCGTCCTTTCTCTTGTGTTCAATGAAGCTCATAACAACATTGCTTTCCTAGGCACCCGATAGCCATCCAATCTCCTAATATGAGGAAACCCTGCCTCTACCTTGCCCTCCACTTTCACTGTCCTTCAAAATTCTGTCACCCTACGATTGCTAAACTAATTTCAAGTTTTAATGCTTAGAACTAAGTTTTCATTTCATTTTACAGATTTCTTCTATTTCATCACATTTTCATTAGATCCAGGTATTTTCCACTAGATCCAAGTTTATAGCATGTCAATCCCAATAGATTTAGAATAATTTTTTGTATTCTGCCATATTAGTTTGTGTTAGAATAGTCCCACATTGATAAATATAGAGAATAAACTAGAATTTAATATATAAAGAACTCTTTCACTCATAACTAATTGATTTTGAGATGAAATTTTAACAGTTTGAAAGTATATAAATTAATTTGAATGATTACTAGATGTTTATTATTGACAACTTAAATTTATCCTTAAATTGTGTATAAAAATTAATTTTTGGACATTTTCTGGAATTCTGTGATTTTATGAAATTTCCACGAAAGTCTGACATGTTACCTTTTTGTCAGACTGAAGTTGCAAAGGTTGATTTCTTGGTTTAAAGTTAATTAAAACCTAACTTAACCAAAAATTAAAAAACAAAATTGCCACAAATGGTTCTGTTTGATTTTATTGGTTTAACCCCTACTTGAGCATAGATATTTATGTATATGAAAGAAGGTAGTCCATGCTAAATACATATCATTTGGAAACAAGCCAATGTAAGACGCGGAGAATTTACAATACAAAAATAACATTAGCACAATGAAATTGGAAATTATAGAAGTATATAGATTGAAAAACGAGCAAACTCAATGTGACATACAGATTCAAGTGCATCTAAGAGTCGACGACACATTCCTTGGCGCCTATACATATTGCGGGTCCCAATAAAAGGCATTTCTACAAGCCTCGTTCCACGAAATCTACAGAAAAATATCAAATATCTAAGATGGTAAAATAACAAGAATAATATCAGGAAATAACAAATTATAAGTACACTTTGGAATTTTAAATTCGTATTTGACTTGATACACCATCTATTTTATTAATAATTTTAGTCAAGAACTGACATCCCACCATTACATATACCTATGATCTATGTAATCTCAAAGTCTAGCACTACAACAAAATACCAATCTATGACTAAAACTACTTATAAGATGATGTAACTCAAGTTACTTGTGCAAGAACTTGGTTTTACTCTTTAGGTTCTTGTGCCTATGTACTATGACAATCAAGTAACAGTTTTCATAGCAAATAAACTTATATTTCATGAACATACCAAGCATATTAAAGTTGATCACCACTATATCTGTGGCATGTTAATGAAGGAGTTGATAGCTACTCTTCTTATAAGAAGTCCTTAGAGCAATATATGGAACAAACTAGACATGTTATATATATATATATATATATATATATAGACACACACACACTCAACTTGAGGAGGAGTGTGAGTTAAACTTTGCGATATATGGTTACATGGGTACCCAATTATGTTAGGGGTCTCATTATATACCTATATATATATATATATATCATTGTATCCACATTTTCCAGGTTCAATCTAAGTCTTCTCCAACTCTCTCTCTCTCTCTTCTCATGGTTACAGAGAGATTTTGGAACTCAAGATGGATCAGATATGTTTCTTTTTTGTAATGCTGTATGGGTTGTACTCTTGGTTTTATTTTTCCTAGTTAGTAACAAAGTTTCAAATATCAATATAGTATCGAGAATTGGTCCCTCAAAAAGGGAAACATATCGAAAATCGAGGATCATATTGATCAAAACGCAATATTTTTGTGGAAACAATCAAAAAAATTTAAATTTCAACTTAAAACTTAGAAATAACATACAACAAGATATGATAAGAATATAAAAACACCTAAATAAATTTTCCATAAAATTATCATGCATAAAATGTCAATTAAATATAGATATAGTAGTTGCATGTATTCCATGATCTTCATAATTAAAAAATTTATGGATTATACGATTTTAGAATAAATTATAAATTTTTATACCTATAATATAGTTAATATTTTTTAACAAAATCTCACTTGAATTAATTAAAAATAAATAAATTTTGTAAGAATAGAATAGATATATAAAAGATGAATGTTATTCATAAGGAAATATAATTTTAGAAAAATATTTACCAAAATATCGTGATTTTTGTGATTTTATAATACTTCTATCATTTTTCAAATATAATTTTTTATTTAATATTTTTTCATTTTTCTTGTCTTTTTTTTTCCCTTTTTATTTTTTTCTCCTTTTTTCACTTCTCACTTTTTTTTTCTTTTTTTGTCTTTTATTATCTTTCGCCTTCCCTCCTCTCATCCATCTCCTTCCCCAAAAAAAACCCTAATGGGTTACTACTATCGCTGACTGCGGTAGAGCTTTTGACAAAGCTAGTCTGTGAATGCTTCAACTCTGGTAAGGAAGCCTTTCGTAGATGCTTTGATAGTCAGAACCATAAGGGATCGCTCGATCCTTTCAATAGATCAACCAATTTGTCTTCCTACAACTCAAAATATTTGTAGATCTACCAATTCATCTATCCAACATTGATTCTAAAGAATGGATTGCTTGATCCAATAATACATGAGGTTTCAGAATCAACAAAATAAAAAACCAAGATAGATTAGCGATATTTCACCAATTTGGATCGATTTTTGAATCCTTGGTGAGAATAGATTGCATTTGTGTACTTTTTCTGTTTTTATTTTGTTTTCCCCTTTATTCTCCCTATTGTTTCAATAGTCTTATCCATACTTTTTCAGAGTTTAATGCAATGCTTGTTTACTGCTCAAAAAATAATAATTTAGAAAAATAATATCACGTAACCAAAATAAGATAATATAAATCAATATACCTGATGGAGGCAGCAGAAATTAATTCTTCATCTTTCTCGAGAATAAAAGTGTAAAAACCAGTGAAATTGAGCCGGTTGAAGTTTGATCTGCAATGTCAGGGATAACATGCAAAGTGAAAAGAATAAATCACTGGAAAGCATGTGAATGTTAAAATTCTGGAGACTAATAACAATATAACCTAAATGATACCAAAATGGTTTAGCAGGAGCTGTTCTCTAGTTAAATCAAATGAAACTAATGTAACTTGCTACACAATAACCAAACAACAGATTTCATGGAAGCCACTATCAACACCCAAGAATTTAGTAGCTTACTTTTATTAATACAGACTAAGTAATTGATCTGATCTTTTCAAAATAAGAATAATAACAATAATTGATTGATTGAAAGATATGAAATTTTCATACCTACTTGTATATTTACTGATGCAATCTGTTATCAATATTAGGCATTTGAGCTTAGCAATTATCCATATCAGAATCTATCTGGGATCATTATCTACATTATGATATGAAAAAATTTAGGACATAAAGAAGTAGGGTAAACTGATAAACGTTTTTCATCCTCATTGTTGTAAAGAATATGATCAGTTCATGTTGTTGGAAGAAAAATGTGTCATTATTGATGAGGATTGGATATTTGTAGAGTCAGGAAGAGTATCCAATAAATTTAAAATTTATATATATTAATTCGTACACATCTCTAACACTCATCTTCAAACCAGAAAATAGATATTTAACAAGTCTAACTCGTTACAAAGAAACTCAATAATACCAATGCTTAAACCCTGGGTAAAAATATTGGTCAGTAAGAATGAACATATGAAATAGATATGATTCCTATGTTCATCCTATCATGTAGTGACAACTAACTTTAATATATTTCATCCATTCAAAGAAACAACCTAAAAAACAGAAGATCCATTTCAAACTCTGATAAGGATCCAGTTAATAAAGGAGAGGGCTGGGTGTCCAACTGCCCAGCCCAAAAAAAAAAAACCCAACCTCGATAAACCTGACTAGAACAATATTTCCTATGATCCTTTGATTTCTATCAACAAATTATTTGTGTCAAGTAATCTCTTCAATCAAACTATCAAAGTACCCAATTAGATCCTTTACTTCGTTTGTTAAACAGAGTTCACCAGTATAACAATTAATATGTACAGAACTTTACAAGATTATCAGTATTTTCTGATGTTAGTGAAGATTCACACTAATGGAAAAGTGATTTTTTCTTGATAGTTGGTTGAGAAGCATATTTATGCCAGTTGATGTCTGAATATGATTCCTTTTTTGAGCAGCAAGTATGGTACAAAAATATTACTCACCCACAGTTGTATATGACATTGCGAATAAGATTGACACCACTTCGTTGATCAACAATTGGCAAAAAACATTCGTTCATAATTTCCAGTGCAACAGCGACCTTAGCATTGCACTCTGCTTCTTGCTCAACACCAAGCAGATGTCTGTCAGACTCCTGATCAAGACGCTGTACAAGGGACCATGAAAAGCCATCCTCAAGCACATTTCTATGGCCAAGAAGCTGACGTATCTTCTGAAAAAGCTGCCATTAACAAGTACACAAAAAACCATCATTTCAGTTCACTGAATAATTTTTTTAGAAATCTTTAAAAAAGATATCTAATTACATAACAGAATACCAGACATGAAAGTTTTATCAAGATAAGAGATTTTGCTTCATTGATCACATATAAAACTTTCGGACATGAAGATCCCTTTGCTCATCAACCATCCATAATGACTACATGTATAGATCCCAATGAACACATGCTAACAAATGTATTAGCCTCCATTGAACGGGGTAAACACATGAACAGAGACAGAAAGCATTCCCATAAATTACATAAGTTGCTCAGCTTTACAAATCCTTTACCCTAAGGAAAATACAAACCCATAATTATTATATGACCTATTGCAATCCAGTCGGATCACATTTGAGAGATAAATGAAATAATCCAGTGCAAGTTGTCAATTTCTTAAAAGTACTCCAAGAATGGCATTTCCATATATTCGAGGAAACAATCGATCAGAATTTAGTCTGACCACAAAGAAAGTCATTACCATTAAGCATCTCTTCCCACAAAAAGAACTGCATGTATTTCTTTGTTCAGGAGGAATTGCATCATCTTCCATAATGCAGCTTTCATGATCTGCAGTAAAAAATTGCTTAATTTAGCTATCACTATTATTAATCAGCAAAGATAAAAACAAGGAGAAGAATTTATTAGGAAGTTCAAAATTCTCACGTACATTTTTCCTCGCACTGGATGCATGAAAGCAATGAGGGACCATTAGCATCAGCTTCGTAAGAACCATTATCAACTACCCCACAATATTTACACGAACAGTTTGAACAATGCCAATCTCCAAGAGGAAGTTTCTGCAGATGGCAAGAGTAGTAACACAAAATAAAATATTTATACTTCCAGTTGAAGAAAAAACTCGAAGGATTGACAAGATGGGATCATAGGCTTAAACGATTTTGATTTTGATAACATTTAAGGACGTTCCATTTATCTTCAATGAACCAACAAACTTAGTTACTAGCATATTCAGATCCTCGTCCAGCAAGAAAGAGGAATCAAAGGGATATAAATTTATGCATACCTGAATGCCCAAGCAGCTTAGGTGAAACGTTGAAGGACAACCATCACAGCAGATCAGGTCTCCACCATCTCCACATATGCCACAGGTATCATCATTTGGATCACTATCATTCACATCTACAGTATGGAATCCACATCTGCCAGATTCCAGTAGACTTTCCCATGAATTGCGTTGGCACTGCAAAAGTGAAAAACCAGATTCTTCCACAAGAATGTGTTGATATGGTTGACACATACTGCTTCCAGCATGGATTTCAAATTCTGAGGGGAGCATTATTTTGCTACAGCAGCTACAGCATATACCGTCCCTTGTAACAGAACCCTCAAGTGCTTCTGTTGTGTTTTCCGTAGTCAAATATTTTACCTTGCCATTCATAGGCAAAGTTCCCAAATCTATCATCCAACCAAGGATTGTGCGTTTACCATTGTAAGGAACATATCCATCATTATCAGAATCTGATCCATTGCATGAATTACGAATCAAAAGGGGGCATCTTCTCCTGTTTTTCTTTTTTCTTACACTAGGCGGATGGCAATCAGAAGTAGAGGGACTCCAATCCTGAGAAGCAACGGCAGTGTTTCCATTTCTGGAAAACTTTGAAAATGAAGTTACCTTGTACTTCTTACTTCCATTACACACAACAGACTTCATTTTATTTCTTTCAACCTCCCCCTTACCTCTTTTCCCATGGATAGTTTTTCTTTTTAGTAAGTTAACGAGATCTGCAGGTACAGAGGGCAAAGAAGAACTTGACTTGCTAAGGCTCTGATCCTTTCCACTCAATTTGCTGGCTAGGTTTCGTTGCAGTTCATCATTCTTGCCATCATAACTTCTCTATTCTCATTTTGCTGTAGAAAAACCTTATATGCCTTTGTGATTGACCAATAACCTGTGCCCTGAGGAGAGATATAGACAGAATCCTCATAATTTCTATTTCTCCTTGGTCTAAGATCAATTCTCCATCCAGAGTTCAAGAGCAAGTGTTTTAGTTGATCACGGATCTTTTGCTTTTTTGTATTACGCCCAACTGTTTGAGTTCCCACTGTCTTGTCGATTGTGCGCCCATTTTTAAGCACAGAATCATCTCCGACGGCAGCCTCCTTTAGGGTAGAATTCACTTTCTTGGTCCGTTTTTCTCTCAGGGAAGAGTGATTTGCATGCTTTTTGTCTGTGGACCCTCTTCTGTCCTTCTCAAAAGACGTCAACTTCCCCAGACCCTTCGGAAGTGCAAAAGAGGAAGCTGACCTAGTTTGAGCATTCCTATCTAAAGAAGGAGAAACATGGTTTCCAATGGTGCCATACGTAAACTCATCAAGTTCGGAACTATCCCAGGTCTGTTTTCTCTCCCTTTTAATAGAAGCAGTGTCAGTGTCAGTGTCAGTGTCAGTTTTCCATTTATTCTCGGTAAAACCCCTTGGAACATCATGTTTAGGGCGCTTGTGAAGCCGAAGTTCATTCCCAGTGACCTCATTCTCCTTCATATGGACTTCCCGCTTCTTCGTTCTTCTGCATCCGGGGGATTCCAACTGCATCCTCTTCAAAGTGATGTCCACGTCAATCGCTTTGGTCCGCGACAATTTTCCACTCATCTTCCCCTCATCCGCAGACACGTCGTCACTGTTTAACTTAGCAAAGGTGAGGCGGGCAATCCTCCTCGACGCATGTCCTCCACCAATGGCACCTGAAGTCTTGCGAATGTTGGGAGATGGAAGACACTTGCCAGATTTGGGAGGGCGACCACGTCGCCGCTTGGTAGATTCGGCATTTTCCACGGGAGAACGGGATTCGCCACTTTCTACCATCAGATCCCCGGACCGAAACGACAAACGATTTTCAAACGAAGAAGGTTCCGAGAACGGGCGAGTCAGAAGATCAGCCAGCGGGCTTCCGAAAGTGATCGGGCGACTGTATTACTAATCCAACAAACGAAATCGCGTCAAAACGTAAGGAGATCGACAGGACGTCAAGCAGAAGCCGGGAATCGGTTGTCGAACTCATTACCTGTGGTGGATTGGGCCGAAGAAGCCGGACGATACCTAAGAAGCCGAGTGAGCAATGCCGCTTCAATTCGATTCAGTGCGAAGGCGAAGGTGAGAGATCAACCAGCGCAAGCGAGCGCTTCAGTTCGATTCCTCATTCGCCGTCTCCTCCCCCGGTTCCGGTTTTTCTAGGGTTGGGAGAGAAGGGCAACGGAGGCAGGCAGGCAGGCAGGCGGCAGCAGGAGGAGGTGGTGGGAAACGAAACAACGGCAAGAGGAACGCGGCCGCCCGGCCCGCCCGGCCCTTTTCCTTTTGTTCCCTTTTTTAGAGGTGTTGTTACCGTGAATGCGAGCCTGTGCCCGACGGAAACGTAGGAAAGTAAACGAAAAGTTCAAAGAAAACAGTTGGAGTTAAAAAATCGACGGAAACGTGCATGTGGGGCTGCGGGGTAATTTTGTTGCAAAGAAAGGGTGTTTCACAAAATTGTAATACGGAACTTTTGCAAAAATATGCGACAAAAGTAAAATTAAAAGAATTTTTTTAGTCTACGGTTACAGTATTAATTGATCACCAAAATAAAAATAGTTTTCTTTTAAATTATACCACTTCATTTTTTTTTAAAAAGTTAGAAACGGATAAACATTAAAAGATAAGAAGTTCCAGGAGAAGACTGGGTGTATTTGGAGATAATTTTTTTAACTTCAAAAGTAAGATAAAATTAATTTTATAAATAAAATTAAAATTATATAATAATTTATGTGATAATTAAAAATTTATATAGTAATAATAACATTAAAAGTAATTTTATAAATTAAAAGAAGTTGAAACCAAAAGATGTACCTTGAAATATCATTGATAGTTAGAGTCCTCCCATCAAAGGAAAAGTCACAGATTTTGTCGATTATCACCTTAATAACGGGTAAGATGAAAAATTTGAAAGTACTAAGATAATATTCTCACAGGAATTAAAAAGATGATTAAAGAGGGATTTATGTTTTTGAAAAGTATAAAAAATGATAAAAAATAATAATTCAAATTTTTCATATTTTTTAATTAATTTTTATACTTTTCAAATTTTTAACTCTCGTAAACCAACCCAAGATCTTAAATTTTTAGTGGGATGATCTTATAGCCAGCCATTATACGATTTCAGTTGATAAGAAATGGCAAACGTTTTTTATAATGACTAACGAGGCTGTACTAATTAATGGCATGCTCAAGTTGAGATACAATTATTTTTTTAAAAAAAATGATATATCAATTTTGTAATTTAATATATGCAGCACGTACGTACGCACCGGTGGTTACGATGAACACTTTATGATTATTTAATAATATAAGTACGTGGATCGGTGGATCGAAACGCATGCATGATCGATGAGGTCATTAAGAAGAATCCAATCATCAGAACAAATAAAATCAATCTGGAAAAGGACGAGGTCTGGAAAATAAGAAAATGGGGTCTTTTATAGGCCTGTTTGTGTTTCTTACCGGAAAAAAGAAATTTGGAAAATAGTTTTAAAATTTGGGAGGAAAATAGTTTTTTGGAAAAATTTTCCTAACACTTGTGTTGTATGTCATAGAAAATATTTTCTAAGGTCCGTATATGTCCAAAAATGAGAAATGAAAATTTAGAAAAAGGAAAAAGAAAAGAAAAAGGAAAATCAAGAAATGGAAATTTTTTTAAGACACATATTGTGGAAATTCTAAAAAATTAATTCAAAAAAATTTATAATTTTTTTTATATTTTAACATTTCAAATATAATTTTACATTTTCCTTATAATCACGAATTTAACAATAATTGGGAGATGTTAGGCAAAATGCACAACGTTAGAAAAGTAATGAAATTTTCGTTAATTACAAGAATTTTCGTGACCCAATATGTAAAAAATGGTAGAAAAAATTTATATTTGTAATGATGAAAAAATTTAAAATTTTCAAATTCTTTGGTATACACAAACTCCCTTTTTACTGAAAAATAGAAAAATCTAGAAAACAATTTTTAAAGTAAATTTGGGAGGAAAATAGTTTTTTGGAAAAAATTTCCTAATGCTTGTTTCGTATGTCACAAAAGATATTTTCTGAGCGCATTTGATGGAAAATTAATGAAGAATCGAGAAATTTTTTATGAAATTAACTAACTAATGCATGTTTATATATATATATATATATGAAAAAATGGCTCTCTAACTAACTAATGCATGTTTATATATATATATATATAGGAAAAAATGGCTCTCTAACTAACTAATGCATGTTTATATATATATATATAAGTGACCATTAGATAGATGATGGACAGTGGAGATGAGTGACAGAAAAAGGAGAGAGAGTGGAAAAAAAACTCTCGTCGTTGTCACCCATGCAAAAGACCTTTGATTCCTCTTTCCAAAATAACTATTTTATTTTAACACGAAAAGAAAATCACATTTCACCTACGATTCCTCTTCCTCTTTACTTAGCATTGGATCTACTGATGACTTACAAGTGTACTTTCATGTTATTTGAAGTTGATTTATTAAGTGCATTGATTATACTTTCATTTAACATGAAAGAACATTTATTAGGGAAAAAATGTTAGACCGATAAATTATTAATTACCTTAAATATTTCAGTACATGGTACAAAATAAAATATGTTTAATCTGAAATGTATAGGTTGAACAGCAAATGTATGGGTAGAACAAAACCACACTTTTAATTAAAGAATCAATCATTCGAATTTTCAAAAGCTAATGGATGATAAACATGACCAAATTGTGATGTGTCTAAAATATTTTCAATATAACATGCACTTGATTTGTATGAATAAAACGTGCACATGACCAAACATCAATCATTTTAATTAATATTTGATTCGTATGAATAATAGCAAGTATAATAACTTGAACAGGATTATTCTGAAATGCAAGGACTTGATGACTTAGAGTTCAATATTAGAATGAAAGGGTTGCCTAGCCATCTCGATGGAGAAGAAGAAGGAAGTACAAGTCCACACCATGCCATGAAATTTTCTTTTGAGAATGATGCATATAATTTTTATAATGCATATGCAATGAAGAAATGTTTTACTATTCAAAGAAGTTAGTTCAGAAAATCAAAAGACAATAGAGAATTAATAGCATGTAACTTTGTTTATTATAAAGAGTGACATAAAGACATGAATGACATTCTGTTATGTTACGAACTTAATACTAAATTATTTAGGAGACATGGACTCTATAGGTATGAAATTTGTGACATCTATACCCAGCACTGATTTGGCTATCAAGTAAAACACACGGCAACCGGTTCAAAAGTTGGTACACGTCTAGTTCCCTGGCTCTCCCCTGGGCAAGAGGGAGTCATCTTCGTCCTTTCACAATGGATTCGGGGCAAGGACACAACTGCCGACCGGTAGGTCTGTCGGCTGGCAGGTCAACTGGCAGTGAATCTAACACAATCGTCAGGTCTTTTAACACAAAACGCTAATTCTCTCATCACGTGTGAACTTAAAATTTCATGTGACATTCTACCATTATGTTATGAACTTAATGCTAAATTATTTAGGGGACGCAAACTCTACATGCGCGGTTGTAGGTCATTGTCGATCGAGATCGACGAGTGAAATTTGGTGACTTGTGACCCTCATACCTAGGATTGATCCAGCTGCAAGGTAAACCATGTGGTAGTCGACTTTCGAGCTAGTACACGTCCTCGGCTATCGGTTCCCTGGCTCTCCCCTGGGCAAGAGGGAGTCCCCTTCATCCTTTCATAATGGATTCGAGACAAGGACACGGCTATTGGTTCCCTGGCTCTCCCCTGGGCAAGAGGGAGTCCCCTTCGTCCTTTCATAATGGATTCAAGGCAAGGACACGGCTGCCTGCTGGCGAACCTAACACAATTGTCTGATCTTTTAATACAACCGTCTGGTCTTTTAACACAAAACGCTAATTCTCTTATCATGTGTGAACTTTAAATTTCACGTGATATTCTACCGTTATGTTACGAACTTAATGCTAAATTATTTAGGGGATAGCTAGCAGCGAACCTAACACAATCGTCTGGTCTTTTAATATAACCGTCCGGTCTTTTAATACAACTGTCTGGTCTTTTAACACAAAATGTTGATTTTCTCATCACGTGTGAACTTTAAATTTCACGTGATATTTTACTGTTATGTTATGAACTTAATGCTAAATTATTTAGGGGATAGCCAGCAGCGAACCTAACACAATCGTCTAGTCTTTTAATATAACCGTCTGGTCTTTTAATACAACAGTCTCGTCTTTTAACACAAAACACTGATTCTTTCATCACATGTGAACTTTAAATTTCACTTGACATTCTACTGTTATGTTATGAACTTAATGCTAAATTATTTAGGGGACGCAAACTCTACAAGCGCAGTTGTAGGTTGATCGACGAGTAAAATTTGGCGACCCCCATGCCCAGCACTGATCCGGTTGCTGGGTAAAACACACAGCAATCGGCTTGAAAGCCCGTATGCATCCCCAACTCACCCCCAGTTCAATGGCAATTGTCGCCCAAGCGGAACTTCAGCCAGAACTTGGTGTTTTTCAACAGAAGTGTCATTATTTCTACTTCCGTTTATTTAAGCTAGTCGTAGAGTGAAGTCTATAATGTTACGATTGACCATAGAGTAAAGCTTGTAACGTTACGACTAGACGTAGAGTAAAGTCCATATCATTTCGGCTAGCCGTAAGGCAAAACTTGTTATCACCCTCCACTCAGCTGAGTTTGGGTTCTGGGTAAGCACACGACAACTAGCCCGCAAGCCGATATAGGCCCTCAACTACTGATTCCCTAGCTCCCTCCTGGGCGATAAAACTCGTTATCACTCCACTCAGCCGAGTCTAAGTTTCAGGTAAGCACACTGCAGCCGGTCCGCAAGCCGATACACGCCCCCGGCTGCTGGTTCGCCGGCTCCCTCCTGGGCGGTAAAACTCTTTATCACCCCTCACTCAATCGTTAAATCCATTTATATAGTCTCAGGTCTTTTTACATAAATATCCGAAGGATATCTAGAGTTATACCTTTAAAACGCCTAAATACTATTTGCAACTTAAAAATTGAGTTTCACGTGTTTAACTTAAAAATTTCACGTGCCTTGTTAAAACACCGATATTTTATGCTTAAAGTTATGGTTCTTTAGTTAAAACGTCGACATTGTTCACACATGCACTTTAAAACGCACGCACTTGACTTAAAAAATCATGTGTTCATGTTAAAACGCCAATCTTTTAATACAATCGTCTAATTTTTTAACATAAAATGCCGAATCTTTCATCACTTGTGAACTTAAATTTTCACGTGATGAAAGATTGTAGAATATAGCTTATGAACTTAAACTTAAATGCCGGTCTTTCAAGTTCCTACCACATATGCTTGCAAGATTGTAGGATATAACTTAATTAATGTTTAATCATAATTTAATGGTAATTTAAAAGTCGTAATTATATTTGCTAATTATCTATTTAGTTATTAATTGAACATAATTGGAAATATTGAACTTAATGCTAAATTATTTAACACTTGAGTGTTCAATTCAAGTTAAGTGTTTTAAGTTAGTGGATTAAGTATATTTAATATTTAGAATACTTTGGCTAGATATTTGAAGGGGTATAGTTAGTTAAATAAGTGTTAAATATGAATATAAGTATTAAATATGGATATAGTTCATGAAATATCATGATAAAATGTCACGTGAAATTTTAAGTTCACACGTAATGAGAGAATCAGCATTTTGTGTTAAAAAATCGGACGATTGTATTAAAAGATCGGTGTTTTAACATTAACATGTGACTTTTTAAGTTAGGTGCGTGCATTTTAAAATTAAGCCGTAAAGTAAAGTTTACTTTACGGTTTCCCACAAAGTAAAGTCTTTCTTTTCAAATATTTCTAATAATGTTAAAATATCAAATACCTAATCTTAAAAAGTTAAATCACTTATTGAAAATCTTAAATACCTTATTATACTTAATTGAAATTAAATACAACAACACTGGAAAATAATTGATCGAAGAGAACGTGAAAATGTTAAATACTTTATTTTACTTAAATTTATGACTTAATATTTAATTAAAATATTTTTTAATTCAAAATTAATTAATTAAAAATCAAATCCACCCTAATATTTTCATTAAGGATTTTACAAATTATAAGAATATTTCACAAATAAATTGAAGACAAATTTAATAATTAAATAAATTAATTAAAAATATAAAATACAAAACCACACAAATATTTTATCACTTCATCAAAAATTTAAGTCATTAATTTAAATAATTTATTAATCACTTACTCTGATATATTAAAATAATAAATTAACGCATATGTTAATTAAGTACTTAAAAAACTTTAATCACTGTAATTAATAAATAATTAATTAAAATTCATACGTTAGTTAACGTAACGATTTAAAATATATGTATGTGATGAAGAGAAAGAATATGTTTTTAAATTTTATCTGTAAAAGAGAAAGTAACTTTTAAGTCATGTAAATTCAACATGAACACCTATAAAATCAGATTCCATTGATACTCAAAGAATATGTGTCCTCGTGTGTGTGTGTATATATATATATATAATAACAAAGAAATTATCAAATATTATAAAATTGAAGTATTCAATTGCATATGTCAAGAGAATCCGGAAATTTTCTAGAATTCTCGTGATGGCGCAAACGAAATTCTTTTCATAATTTTCATTTTTTCGATTTTACACAGGCCCTCAATCATAATGATGGTGGTAGTGGTGGCGGCGGAGTTGCAGGGGCTTGGAGGCGCCTCTTCTTGTAGTTGGCCTTGAAGTAGGCCTGGCGCAGCCTCTTGGTCTTCTCCTCGAGCTGCGTGTCCGGCCGCCTCTCTATCGACTTCTTCTCTTCCTCCAGAATCTCTACCGCCCAGCTCAGCCGCTCCTCCTTCTCCTCCTCCTCCTCGTTTCCCAGCTCCTGCATATAATTAAGCATGTGTGGAGGCTGACGATGAATATACGAACATCGATCTAGCTACATATAGCTACAACAACAGCAGTTTTGAATATATATATGTATACGTTTATGCTTGCATTGATTGATTAATTAGCTAGCTAGAGATGGAGCATGGAGATGGAGAGATTGATCAAAAGCTAGCACGTGCATGTTGAGAACTCACAGATAATATAAAAATTTCAGCTTCATTTTTTGACGTGTAGTATTTTTTCCTCGACACATGCGACGTACCTGAACGTTGTTGATGAGGGTCTGCAAGCTCTTGATCTTCCGGTGAGGCCAACGGGGGATGCCCAGCTCCCTGCACTTCTTCTTCAGCAGCGTGAGGCCGACGTTGAGCTCCCTTGCGGCTTGCACTATGGGCATATGGAAGTAACGAGAGATCTCCTCGAAGCTTAGCCCCCGCTCTCCTCTGCTGCTGAGGTTGCAGCACCTCTCCTCCTCCACCTTCTCTTCTTCCCCTCCTTCCACGAGTACTTCTCCCAGCCGCTTCACTGACCCCCCGACGTCCCCCACCGCCGTCGTCGACGACGTCGGTCCCTGCTTCACCAATATGCACTCACTGTCGAGCTCACGGAGCAGCTCCTCCGTGTCGAACAAGCTTGGAAGATCGTCTGTTCGATCGATCGATCGACCGACCAAATTATAACGAATTGAAGGTGTCATGAATTACGATATATATATATATATATATATACCTGGGAAGAAGAGGTCGTGGCAGCGGCCGGCGGTGAGATCGTAGGGGGTGGCCGGAGGAGACATGAGCTTCTGGCCTCCGGCGAAACAGTCGCATTGCCACTCACAGATGGGTCGACTGTAATACACGCGGGGTTAAAAAAAAAAAAACACACACACACACACGTACACATGTAACCGTTTCCTCCATCGTTCATTATTGAAGCTGTGTAACCGTTTGCTTTTCCATCCCTTCCAGCCACACCCTTGGAGTGAAGAGAAAGGGACGGGAAAGGAAGACGCCGTCAGAGGTAAGTCATTGGTCCTATTTATTTAGGTTTTCTTAATTCAAATCCTTTACTTCGAAATGTGAATTTGACAGTGTACGTTCTAATACTTTTGGGGTGAGCCATCGTCAACAATATTGATCACTGCACGCATGCATACACACACACACACACACACACACACAAAAACATACATATGTATATATATGCAGTAGAGATAGAAGAAGATGGAATCAAATATGCATATATATATGTACATGTATCACATCGAACAACAGGCAAAATGGATGGATCGATCAATACCAGCATGCGCGCATGTAACTAGACATACATAGACATCAATCTCGATCTCTCCGTGTCGATAATAAGAAAATTAACTATATGTGACGATCATAAAAATTTGAAATGAGATAATCGTAGATCCAAAGGTATGTATAAAACAAAATCGATGGACTGCAACAGGTACGATCGACTTACATACGTACCTGTGAAGGAGATCATGATCATGATCATGATCATTCCAGGTGGATGCTTCGGCAACCAAACCGTCCAGTGCCGCCCAGCTTCCAGCTCGCAGCTTATCTCCGATTACGCGTGCAGGACGATCGATCTCGCCCAATTGATTAGCCATACCGTACTGCCAAGCAATGGATATATGATGATCAGGCCAACATATATATAGATATATATATATATATATGTATATTATTCTGTAGGTATATATATAGCTAGGTAGCAGCGAGAAGAGAGGTGCGTTAAGGCGTGGGTTTAAAAGCTAATCAATTGTAAAATGGGAATTACTGTTATAAAAATGTGAATTAAACTCGAACTTTTTGCAAAGAATTGATTGTGAGTTTAAAAGCCTACATCAATTCAATCCTTATTTTAATTAACGTGACATTATTTCAACAATTACGATTGTTCACGTACTTCATAAATAAATCATGTTTTTGAAAATGCGTATCGAACTTGATTACTTTTCCGATGAAGTACGTAGTTAAGAAAACGCCCGAATATTACAGTTTAATTAGACAATCATTTGATAATAATAATAATTAAACCCAATGGCAAAAACGTTAATCCAGCCAACATATATAGAAAATCTTAGAAAAATGGGAATTAAAAAAAACCCGAGAACAAGAATAAATAAAGATGATCGCAAAGAACATATATAAGTTGTATTTATCCTTGCATTTTGATATTATGTATGTATCTATATTTTTCACTATGTATCACAATATTTTAAAGTACATTTACTAAACAATTTTTACTTTTTTTATTATTTATAAAATTAAATTAATATCATTACTTTTTTATTATAAATTATGTATTTTATTGTAAATCGTAAAATTTAACTTACCTTACGAAAATACCTAAACAAATAAAGTCATAGTTACGTACGTTGGAACCGACGTGCAGTTATAACTGCTGCCCTGATCAAATAATACTTGAATATTAATTTAAACATTTAATTAATTATTTGCTTGTTACATATATGAATACTGTAATTGATCAAATCAATGATGGCAGAAGGAAGCGAGGTTCGCCGCTGATTAATAATTAAGCAATCAATCTGGCCTCTTAATACCCATGATAAGAAGAGAAACGCACACACGTACGTATTTAGGACAATCATTAAAACATGGGATTAAAGACGTGGTATATAACGAAGGAAGAGCGTCAATTAATTAGCCCGCCCAATTCAGCATGCATCAATTGATCACGTAATTATATTATGATCAATCATAATATTTTTATCTAAACTTAAACTTTAAACTCGTATTCAATTCGGCGCAGAACGCACGTACGTTCTTGAGTACAGGGATTTAATTAATTATAAGGTGATTCAGTTTCTTTTTTTTGTTCTTTTTTAAAACTACGTACGCATATACGTTCCAGAACTTATAATTATATCATGTTTTGGGCAAATGACCGAATTCGTAAATGCAATAGAATGGCTAGAGTTCATATATAAGGTTTGCAAGCTGATTAAACAAGTACGTATGTAAATAGCAATTTATTGAAGCTTGTACATGAAATTAGCGTTCAAAAGGTATATACATGTTGTCAATGAATTCGATCTTATATATTACTACACATTGTTACATATTAGCCAATCAATCTGATCGAGTTTACGGCAACCGATCAAGCTAGCATATATATATATATATGTAGCGGTTATATTGTAATAATGAAGTGTACGTAGGTGGTGACTGCATGTCAGCTACATTCTGAATTTGTACGTGTGTAGATATATATATATATGATAAAAAAAATTCTGTAAGTACAGATAGAAAGAACTTCTACGGACAACATCTTATGATGCCTAAAGATTAGATTATCCAGCTAAAAAACTAAATAACCCAACTAAAAATCAGATAACCTGGCTAAAAACTGACTTACCCGACTTTTAGCTAGGTTACTTGGCTTAAAATCAGGTTACCCAACTTAAAGATCGGGTTACCCAACTTAAAGACTGGGTTACTCAACTAAAAGACCGGTTTACTTGGTTAAATGATTGAAGTTACCTGACTAAAAGACTAAATAACCTGTTATAAGATGGTGCCTACAAGAATTCCTTCTATAGGCAACTACAAACGCTATAGACCTTATATATATATATACACACACACACATTTGGCTAGCAATTTTGGTAATATACATCGAGCTTAGCTTGACAATTATATTACCAATGCTCATGTGTGGTACACATACTGGATGAATGCCCCTCAAAGACCCCAAAATATTGATGTGTGTGAGCCCTGCATCATTTACACGAGACCCATCACAAGAACTTATGAGAGAGACACCTACAGCAATAAAACTGTACGTGCCTAAGGCTTCCACCCCTATAATATATGTATAACCATTACCCATTACTAATCAAATGTGTCCTTGTGACAAACTCCAAAAGCTAACACCTCAATTCCATTCCAAAAGTTAGAATCTACAAATTATACTGTCTATAGTTTTTGGAAATTTTCGTGCAAATACAAAAAACCCTGTACAAAATCTGAACAGCACAAATTAATCCTCAATCAGTTGGTGGAGCTACGGGCACAGCCAAGT